>JANAVB010018998.1:14136286-14209108 GCA_029216955.1 Iris pallida
TTATAATATGGAAATATATATATATATATATATATAGAATATATATATAATAATATATATATTATATATATATATATGCTTTATATATATAATATATATATATATATAATATATCTATATTTATATATATATATATTTATATATATGGAAATATATATTATATATATAATATATATATATATATATATAATATATCTATAATTATATATATATATATATATATATGAAAAAAAAAATATATATATATATATATATATATATAGATATATCTATATATGGAAAAAAAACTTATTATTTTTTTGGGGAGAAAATATTTTTTTTTACACAAATTTTATTCATAAATAGAATTCTAAAATTCCAAATAAAATTATTACTTCTAATATACTAATTTTTCTGAGGAAAATTTCTCATTGCCACATGTCCTATATAAATATTTGTTATACAAAAGATTTAATATAATCATAAGTTGTATTAATCATCTCTCAATAATGTAATAAATTTCATAAAAATTAATTAAAATTTTAGAAATCTGAGCGGGTTTACATCCTACCCACTTATAAAAATTTCGTCCTCGAAATTAAAATAATCTTAATATCATTGAATCAGGGATTAAATACGAAGGAAGAGTAGTACGTCAAATCGTAATCAAGTTTTTGTACGGTTGGATGAGGTAGTTAGAAAGGATTCAATTCGCACCATATTCTACACGATGGGGTATTCTTTATTCAAGGCCCTACCCAACTTATAGAAGTTGGCTAACCGTAAAAATCGTCCTTACAAGATTTGTGGAAGGGACAATTTCTAGGAAGAGGCACGAGAATAATGGACACTTCTGACCGCACTCACAGATTCCAAGTGAACCTAGACATTGCCATAGCATTCTAGGTCAAGAACTTCTATAGAAGGTTTATTACAATCTAACATCGTTCCTATCGACCATGCTTCAACATGACAGTAGGAATCTTTTGTTCGAATGTAACTAAAACGTGTTGGTTCAGTGGGATTTCAGTCTTTGCCTATCATGGGTAAATAAGGATGAGAGTCCAAAATGGTGTTGAACCTTGCTATAGATGTTGATTAGGTAAGGGTCTATAATCTTTAAGTCATAATTGTCACGACCCGCACCCATAGTGAGGGTACGAGTACTAACAGTGCCCAGCCTACGCCGCAATGTCGGCGGTAGAACGCTATTCTAGGTCACTATCTAACCACAACTCATGCAATTATATGAATGAACTTGTCAAATCTCAACTCCTAACGGAGGACAAGTATAGATATAATAAAATTTTAATCACAGTCTAAGCACGATATGATAACACAGAAGTTTATAACTAAGACTAAATACAACAATAAAACCAAGTACTAAAATAATATAATCTCTAACAATCTCAAAACAACATATCTCAACTTATTTACAACTCAAGTTCTAGAACATGAAATCTAAACCAAGTCACTAGCTAATCTCCCGATCACTCCTGAGTGTCGGGGCCAAAGGTAGCTAAGCCGTCTTCTGGTCCATAATAAGTAGGGCAAGTGTCCTCAGGGCAATCATCTGTAAAATTTTCAACAGGTCCAGTCAGGACAGAAACGAGTACAACTCATCAAAAAAATTCCAAATAAATGACAGAGAACTATAAACAGTTATAGACAGTTATATTGATGAATATGACAGTTTTATACAGGTAGTGATGTAGAGAAACAGTTAAGGTACAAGAAAAGTAGAGTAACTAAAAAAGAAGAGAAACATGGCAATGAAGACTGTAAAATATAATCTAGCTGAACTAGAGTAGCATGATATAAGTCCAGATAGTATAATAAGAGTCATGTGTGAGTCCAGACAATGTAATCTAATACCAGGTGATTCCAGCACAAGATGAGTCCGGTATAAGGTGAGTCCAGTCAGTGATCAAGGATTCCAGGATGAGTCCAGCCTATACTCTAACAGTGTATTTTAAAATATCGGGATCGACATGTGAATGGCTGTAGGTAATACGGTATATCGCACACTCGGCCAAGTGTGGGATGGCTATCATTCCAGTATAATTCCAAGGGAGTGGTTCCAGTATTTAGAAATGTTCACATTTCTACTCCAATATTTCCTCCGCCCAACAAGTACAAGTGAATCCATAACCCGACACGAAATAAGTACAAGTCCAGCCAGAACACGAATGATACCAGTAAGTGATTCCATGGTGAAACCAGTAGGTAATTCCAGAAAAAGAGGCCAGACATGAATAAGTGAGTGTCACATGAAATGGATCCAACAATATCAAATCGTGTTTGTAATAGAGAATCAAATAGAACAAGTTACAACTGAAGTATAGTAAACGACAAGAAATGGAAGAACTATCAGAGAATGTACTCGTCTGGTATCCTGAATATCTGAAGAGAATTATTGTTCGAGGAGTGGTGTCTGTCTCCTATAGAATAGTACAAGTCACTACATGTCCAAAATAGTAAAACAGACTGCTACAATGCATCTACATGATGTTTGGAGTCAATCTAGGCTAAAGTCAACCCTTGGTCACTCTAGTCAACTACACTAGTCAAACTAGGTCAACTAGGTCAAACCTAACCCAAACAAGTCTCACTAAGCCTAGCCAGCCTATTTTAGCAAGCACACACCAAAACCAGGCTATACAAGTCAACAACCCACAATTTTCATGTAAACATGTATATATTAACTATAGGCATATATCCACATTACGAACCATAGGCCATATGCCATAGGCCATGTGGTCTACTACACACATTCACACATATAGTTACTACTACTACATATGCAATCAAGCCTAGATGTCCCATATCAATACCCATACTCCTTTCTATTTGCTACTGCCATACCCCTCTTCCTAGACACTCTTCCTACACTCACATAGGACATTCACATCCTAACTTATACACACATTCATGGCCTTCATCAAAAACTGAACAAATAAGGTAGTGGATAGATCAGAAAGAATTTAGGTAGTTTGATGCATTGCTGATGCAAGATAGGGCATTTAGTCAAAAGGACAGAAGAAAAATAGTCCAAAGACTAAACATGGTACATGGACTACACTAAAGACTTGGGACTGAAAACTTAAACATGAATGATACTAAAACAAGCTTACTATTAAAGTATAGATGAATGGATAAACATATGGTAATGAGGACCAATTATGAAAGGGGACTGTCAATATTAATATATATAGGTCTGAGCATTAAATAGAGTGGGGACTGAATCAAAGATGCATTGCAATTGAACCTTACCATGGGTACAAAGGAGAATACCAAGGGAATGAAAACCTGGCATCTCTCTCTCTAAATCACTCACATACTATGGGACAGTGATCCCAAACCTTCTCTCATACTACTGCTACTGCAGGGGGCTCAAGCAGGGATCCCAAGTCCCTTCACTCCACTACTTCTCCTTCCCTATAACCATTTACTGATACATGCATTAGCAATGACTTGATACAAAAAATGAAGGTCTGATACTCATAGGCCCCTTCTAATTCATACCTATTAACTATATGGCTAAATACAAGGTATCCTTATGACTGATACATACCCTTTATATTGTTGATACCTATATATATCCTTG
Organism: Iris pallida; assembly: GCA_029216955.1. NCBI lineage: Eukaryota > Viridiplantae > Streptophyta > Magnoliopsida > Asparagales > Iridaceae > Iris > Iris pallida. The sequence continues at coordinate 14,139,873 of JANAVB010018998.1, forward strand.
TCTCCACTGCCAACATGAGAGCAGGAAACCCCCACTCATCCAAATACCCCTGTTGCTTATACCATAAGATAGCTCTCTAACCTGAGCCCCAAAGTCCTATACTCTTACTTACTTAGACTGATACCCATCTACTGTGTAAACAAGGCAATAACTGAACAAGTAAGAATAAACAGGGACTGAACATCAAAGTTCAAATAGGGCTGATACATAGTGAAATAATTGATCATACAAAATATGGACTGTCACTCTAGGGTAGAGAACAGAACAGCAAGTTTAGAAGGTCACTGTGGTGTCAAGTGATGTGAAGAGTGTCCACGAAGTGTCTGACACATGTATGAGAGTACAAGTGGTGTGTAAACTCAGATTTTCAGTGTGTGTCATCAGTTTTAGAGTTCTCAGGAATATGACAGTTAGTGTAGGAATCAGGAAAACAGTTTTCAGTCGACAGTTAAAGAGATAGGTTAGTGTCAATACGTTTCAGCATTTAATGTGTGTATGAGTGAATCTCAGGAAAAATTCAAGTAATTGACAGGGAATTCTCAGGAAAAAATCAAGTTCAATATACATAGCAGTTTTTCAGAAATACATAGGACAGTTCAGTTATAGTTAGCATGCCTAATCAATTCGAAAACCTAAAATCAATCACTGGCCATGGTCCTAACATGTACAACATCCTAACTAATATGTTAACCATATAATTTATCAAATGAAATCAAAATTAACCACAACATTTCAAATTCTGAAAGAAGGGTATCAGAAAATTAGGGATTCTCAACTGAATTCGAAACTGCAATTAAATATATACAAAATAGGTTATGGGAGAGTCGTACACGTGTCCAGAGTCCACACGAGTCCCCACGTATTCCCCACGACTGGACACGGCGTGTCCAAGTCATGAAATACGCACAGACACGCTGTGCATAGGCTGCGTCGTGCACGCGTGCACGTGTGTCTAGTGCACGACACAGGCCACATGGTGACACGTGGTCGTGCACACGTGTACGCCAGGGATAGGGCTAGGGTTTCATCATCCTGTACCGTATCAGGGTCGTGTCATGTCAGAGTTTTAAAGCCGTGTCAGAGACCAATTTGCTCGCGTGTACAGCCCGAGCGCACGGCTAGTGCGACCAGTGCGAGGAGGAGAACTCCTCGCACACTCCAACAACTGGGCTCAAATTTTGGGAGACCCATGTCAGTCAATTCCCTGACATCCTCCCAAAATTTAGCGTGTCTCCGTGTCCGATGCAGTGAGTTATTGAGCCCGAGATGCAGGATACTGCCCTAGGGCTGCTGTGGGCGTGTTCGTGTCCGCGTGTGGACACGACACGACGCCAAATTTAGTGAACAAAGACACAAATCATTAAGCAAGCCCTAGATATAGGATTCCATTCAAAAACATTTAGAAAAATAGCAAAAGAAGTCGGTTTGGGCATTTCATCAAACACCTTAAAGAACACAATGATACGTGTTTGATACGAACACCAAATGGACACAAAATTAACCCAAATTTCAGGGACAGCTAGTGGACACCTAGATCTAGCCCTATATACAAGGAAAATAGAATATTAGATCGATTTGTGGAGTTTTAGCTATAGGTGCAAATAGCAAGAAAAGGCTTCAAATGAGGGGTTCCTTCTTGCTAGCCAAATGCTCCCAAATTGCACGAAAACAGAGATTGCTCCCCAAAATCAGCAAGTAGAGATTGATTAAAATTACATAAAAAAGATTTGGGTCAAAAAGGATTAAAAATGGATTTTCTATAAATTTTGGAAAGTGGAGGAATTACCTTTCCTTCAAAAACTTGGATAAAACAAAAAAGGCAAGAACAAGTCATTAGGACATTAAATAAGGGTGGGAAACCCTAGGTTGGCTGGATACTAGTGGGTTGGTTGGGTTTGGGCTCAAGTCATGTGCCTATAGGCTTAAGTCACAAGTCATTGAGTCATTAAATCATAAGTCATTGCATTAAACCATAAGTCATGAAATGATTTCACTTAACTTAATCCTCCTATTCCAAACCTAGTTTCTAATGACTAAAACTAGGTTAACTTAAGTTAAACTAGGGTCACCATAGCTAGGGTTGGCTTCTAGGCTAGTCTACTAAGTCTCAATAAGTCAAAGTCAATGTATCAACCACCAATCCAATATTTTAATCAAATAATTCTAATAAGCCAAAATGACCAAATTATCCCTAGGCTAAAAATGATAATAAATATCCCCAATCACATGGTTAGGCTCTAGGTCAGACAGACTCTAGGATTTCACTAGCAGTACATCAAAATCACAAGTCACAGTTTTTAAATAGTTTAAAAATGATTAAAAATCACCAAAAATTATAATGTTATGTAAATACAAATAATTAATAATTATAATTACAAAAGTTCAAAATTATCCTCATTTAGAAAACTGGGTGTTACAATCCTATCCCCCTTAGAAAAATTTTGCCCTCGAAATTAAGATGATCGTACCCCTACTAGGTCAAACCCCAATCAATCAAGGTCGATAGATAGCATGCAACAAAATACTACTGGTCGTGATTCTACAGTCTCGAACAGGATAGCTACAATATCTAGCAAATCACAAGCAATATCCTGACATGTACTAATAAAAATCACACATGAAAGTGGAAAGGAAGAACAAGAAGGACAAACCTACTAACCCATCACCTGCAGCGTCGGTCTACTCGACTGTCAGCGTAAAAGCCCTGCCCCTCTAGGGTGTATCCCTCTGATGGTGTGGGGCACGGTGCTGTGCTACAGGTGGCCTAGCTCCCTCTATCTAATCCATGACACTTAAGTAATATCCACCCTGATATTCCACTCAATTATACTAGGGCACCATCTATATGGTATCTATTCTGCAATCTGATAATCATACCCGTCTATCCAGAACCATATTATCAGAATCCTCGTCACACCAGTAAGTATGGCTGCGATAATCCATAGAGTCCACAACTAATGTACATACTTCTAGAATTATGGTATTTAAAATTTTTGCAGTGCCGCTAGCTTGGCTACGAAAACTTTATATTCCCACACCCGAGAAATACATCCAAAATCAGACTCTATCTTATCGCCCAACCAGCTGATATGGCTGTAGAAGACTCTAGATTCCATGACTGAGGCAACCTAGCCCATAATGTTATCTTGGTAGAAAATCAAGTCAATAATGAATACCAAGAATCAAATTCAATGATGAACAAGGAAGTAGACAGAAACTGTCGGAATCAAATTTTGAGATGGTGTATAATGTGATTCTCAAGGGTCATCCCAGGAATCTTCTCAAGTAGTCATAACTGTGATTGAGTAACCTCTCTGCTAAAGCCTATTCCTCAGTTTCCATCGCAGGCGCGCAGCAGTACAACTAATCGTTGTACTACCACGACATCACACTAATACGACTCTCGACCTGCATGGGCCACCACTAAAAATGTGTCACGACCCGCACCAATAGTAAGGGTCGAGTACGTAACAGTGCCCAGCCTACGCCGCAATGTCGGCGGTAGAACGCTGTTCTAGGTCACTATCTAACCAACAACTCACGCAATTATATAATAAACTTGTCAAATCTCAACTCCGAACGGAGGACAAGTACATATATAATAAAATCTCAATCACAGTATAAGCACGATATGATAACACAGAAGTTTATAACTAAGACTAAATACAATAATAAACCAACTACTAAAATAATATAATCTCTAACAATCTCAAAACAACATATCTCAACTTATTTACAACTCAAGTTCTAGAACATAAAATCTAAACCAAGTCACTAGCTAATCTTCCGATCACTCCTGAGTGTCGAGGCCAAAGGTAGCTAAGCCGTCTCCTGGTCCATAATAAGTAGGGCAAGTGTCCTCAGGGCAATCATCTGTAAAAATTTTAACATGTCCAGTCAGGACAGGAACGAGAACAAATCATCAAGAAATCCTAAATAAATGACAGAGAACTATAAATAGTTATAGACAGTTATATTGATGAACATGGCAGTTGTATACAGGTAGTGATGTAGAAAAACAGTTAAGGTACAAGGAAAGTAGAGTAACTAAACAAGAAGAGAAACATGACAATGAAGACTGTAAAATATAATCTAGATGAACTAGAGTAGCATGATATAAGTCCAGACAGTATAATAAGAGTCATATTTGAGTCCAGATAATGTAATATAAAACCAGGTGATTCCAGCACAAGATGAGTCCAGTATAAGGTGAGTCTAGTCAGTGATCAAGGATTCCAGGGTGGGTCCAGCCTATACTCTAACAGTGTGTTTTAAAATATCGGGATCGACAGGGTAGGTAATACGGCACACTGCACACTCGGCCAAGTGTGGGATGGCTATCATTCTAGTATAATTCCAAGGGAGTGGTTCCAGTATTTAGGAATCTTCACATGTCTACTCCAATATTTCCCCCGCCCAATAAGTACAAGTAAATTCATAACCCGATACGAAATAAGTACAAGTCCAGCCAGAACACGAATGATACCAGTAAGTAATTCTAGGATGATTCCAGTAGGTGATTCCAGAAATAGAGGCCAGACATAAATAAGTGAGTGTCGCGTTAAATGGATCCAACAATATCAAATCGTGTTTGTAATAGAGAATCAAATAGAACTAGCTATAACTGAAGTGCAGTAAACGACAAGTAAATGGAAGAACTATCAGAGAATGTACTCGCCTGGTATCCTGAATATCTGAAGAGAATATATTGTCCGAGGAGTGGTGTCTGTCTCCTATAGAACAGTACAAGTCACTACATGTCCAAAATAGTAAAACAGACTGCTACAATGCATCTACATGATGTTTGGGGTCAATCTAGGCTAAAGTCAACCCTTGGTCAACTCTAGTCAACTACACTAGTCCAACTAGGTCAACTAGGTCAAGTCTAACCCAAACAAGTCTCACTAAGCCTAGAAAGCCTATTCTAGCAAGCACACACCAAAACCAGGCTATACAAGTCAATAACACACAATTTCCATGTAAATATGTATATATTAACTACAGGCATATATCCACATTAGGAACCATAGGCCATATGCCAAATGAAAGAACTATCAGAGAATGTACTCGCCTGGTATCCTGAATATCTGAAGAGAATATATTGTCTGAGGAGTGGTGTCTGTCTCCTATAGAATAGTACAAGTTACTACATGTCCAAAATAGTAAAACAGACTGCTACAATGCAGCTACATGATGTTTGGGGTCAATCTAGGCTAAAGTCAACCCTTGGTCCACTCTAGTCAACTACACTAGTCCAACTAGGTCAACTAGGTCAAGCCTAACCCAAACAAGTCTCACTAAGCCTAGCCAGCCTATTCTAGAAAGTACACACCAAAACCAGGCTATACAAGTCAACAACACACAATTTCCATGTAAACATGTATATATTAACTATAGGCATATATCCACATTAGGAACCAAAGGCCATATGCCATAGGCCATGTGGTCTACTACACACATTCACACATATAGTTACTACTACTGTATATGCAATCAAGCCTAGATGTCCCATATCAATAGCCATACTCCTTTTTATTTGCTACTGCCATGCCCCTCTTCCTAGACACTCTTCCTGCACTCACATAGGACAGACACATCCTAACTCATACACACATTCATGGCCTTTATCAAAAACTGAACAAATAAGGTAGTGGACAAATCAGAAAGAATTTAGGTAGTTTGATGCATTTCTGATGCAGGGCAGGGCATTTAGTCAAAAGGACAGAACAAAAATAGTCCAAAGGCTAAACATGGTACATGGACTACACTAAAGACTTGGGACTGAAAACTTAAACATGAATTATACTAAAACAAGCTTACTATTAAAGTATAGATGAATGAATAAACATATGGTAATGAGGACCAATTATGAAAGGGGACTGTCAACATTAATATATATAGGTCTGAGCATTAAATAGAGTGGGGACTGAATCAAAGATGCATTGCAATTGAACCTTACCATGGGTACAAAGAAGAATACCAAGGGAATGGAAACCTGGCATCTCTCTCTAAATCACTCACACACTTAGGGACAGTGATCCCAAACCTTCTCTCTTACTACTACTACTGCAGGGGGCTCAAGCAAGGATCCCAAGTCCCTTCACTCCACTACTTCTCCTTCCCTATAATCATTTACTGATACATGCATTAGCAATGACTTGATACAAAACATGAAGGTCTGATACTCATAGGCCCATTCTAATTCATACATATTAACTACATGGCTAAATACCAGGTATCCTTATGACTGATACATACCCTTTATATTGTTGATACCTATATATCCTTGTCTCCACTGCCAACATGAGAGCAGGAAACCCCCACTCATCCAAATACCCCTGCTGCTTATACCATAAAATAGCTCTCTAACCTGAGCCCCAAAGTCCTATACTCTTACTTACTTAGACTGATACCCATCTACTGTGTAAACAAGCCAATAACTGAACAAGTAAGAATAAAGAGGGACTGAACATCAAAGTTCAAATAGGGCTGATACATAGTAAAATAATTGATCATACAAAATTTGGACTGTCACTCTAGGGTAGAGAACAGAACAGCAAGTGTAGAGGGTCACTGTGGTGTCAAGTGATGTGAAGAGTGTCCATGAAGTGTCTAACACATGTGTGAGAGTACAAATGATGTGTAAACTCATATTTTTTGTGTGTGTCATCAGTTTTAGAGTTCTCAGGAAAATGACAGTTAGTGTAGGAATCAGGAAAACAGTTTTCAGTCGACAGTTAAAGAGATAGGTTAGTGTCAATACATTTCAGCATTTAATGTGTGTATGAGTGAATCTCAGGAAAAATTCAAGTAATTGACAGGGAATTCTCAGGAAAAAAATCAAGTTCAATATACATAGCAGTTTTTCAGAAATACATAGGACAGTTCAGTTATAGTTAGCATGCCCAATCAATTCGAAAACCTAAAATCAATCACTAACCATGGTCCTAACATGTACAACATCCTAACTAACATGTTAACCATATAATTTATCAAATGAAATCAAAATTAACCACAACATTTCAAATTCTGAAAGAAGGGTATTAGAAAATTAGGGATTCTCAACTGAATTCGAAAATGTAATTAAATATATACAAAATAGGTTATGGTAGAGTCGTACACGTGTCCAGAGTCCATACGAGTCCACACAAGTCCCCATGTGTCCTCCACGATCGGACATGGCGTATCCAAGTCATGAAACACGCACAGACACGTTGTGCACAGGCTGCGTCGTGCACGCGTGCACGTGTGTCCAGTGCACGACACAGGCCACATGGTGACACGTGGTCATGCACACGTGTACGCCAGGGGTAGGGCTAAGGTTTCATCACCCTGCACCATATCGGGGTCGTGTCATGTCAAAGTTTTAAAGCCGTATCAGAGACCAATTTGCTTGCGTGTACAGCCCGAGCGCACGGCCAGTACGACCAGTGCGAGGAGGAGAACTCCTCGCACACTCCACCAACTGGGCTCAAATTTTGGAAGACCCATGTCAGTCAATGCCCTGACATCCTCCCAAAATTTGGCATGTTCCCGTGTCCGATGCAATGAGTTATTGAGCCCGAGATGCAGGACACTGCCCTAGGGCTGCTGCGTGCGTGTTCGTGTCCGCGTGTAGACACGACACGACGCTAAATTTAGTGAACAAGGATACAAATCATTAATCAAGCCCTAGATCTAGGATTCCATTCAAAAATATTTAGAAAAACAACAAAAGAAATCGGTTTGGGCATTTCATCAAACACCTTAAAGAACACAACGATACGTGTCTGATACGGACACCAAATGGACACAAAATTAACCCAAATTTCAGGGACAAGTAGGGGACACCTAGATCTAGCCCTATATGCAAGGAAAACAGAATATTAGATTAATTTGTGGAGTTTTACCTATAGATGCAAATAGCAAGAAAAGGCTTCAAATGGGGGTTCCTCCTTGCTAGCCAAATGCTCCCAAATTGCACGAAAACTGAGATTGCTCTCCAAAATTAGCAAGTAGAGATTGATTAGAATCACATGCAAAAGATTTGGGTCAAAAAGGATTAAAAATGTATTTTCTATGAATTTTGAAAAGTGGAAGAATTACCTTTCCTTCAAAAACATTGGATGAACACAAAAGAGGCAAGAACAAGTCATTAGAACATTAAATAGGGGTGGTAAACCCTAGTTTGGCTGGCCACTAGTGGGTTGGTTGGGATTTGGGCTCAAGTCATGGGCCTATGGGCTTAAGTCACAAGTCATTAAGTCATTAAATCACAAGTCATTGCATTAAACCATAAGTCATAAAATGATTTCACTTAACTTAATCCTCATATTCCAAAACTAGTTTCTAATGACTAAAAGTAGGTTAACTTAAGTTAGACTAGGGTCACCATAGATAGGGTTGGCTTCTAGGCTAGTCTACTAAGTCTTAATAAGTCAAAATCAATGTATCAACCACCAATCCAATATTTTAATCAAATAATTCTAATAAGCCAAAATGACTAAATTAATCCTAGGTTAAAAATAATAATAAATACCCCCAATCACATGGTTAGGCTCTAGGTCAGACAGTCTCTAGTGTTTCACTAGCAGCACATCAAAATCACAAGTCACAGTTTTTAAATAGTTTAAAAATGATTAAAAATTACCAAAAATCATAATGTGATGTAAATACAAATAATTAATAATTATAATTACAAAAGTTCAAAATTACCCTCATTTGGAAAATTTGGTGTTACAATAATGACTAGTGTGTGCAGGTTAGGTGTTTGGTGTTGTGTATGAGGCATATGCTTGCTTGGGTGAAATGCCTACATCTTAGGTGTGATGTGTCTTGTATAGATCATGGGTATTTAGTTTAGCTAAGGGGATGGTTTGATATTGCATGGTTAAAATCAATTGGAACAAAATAGGCATATATAGTTTGTTCTATAGAAAAAATATGCCACACTTGTGGGATAATTGAAATTGAGCACAGGTAGGTGCGTTTGCATGGGACATGTATCTTGTTCGTGGCTTGACTGGTCTAATTTGTGAGTGTGAACTTTGTTGGAAGAAAAAGGCTATTGTTGTGCTTCAAATATCAGAGCCGCGACAGGGATTATCAGATGATATAGATGGAAGTGGGTATTATGAGCCACTGATTTATTAGCTAAATTGGAACCAATCTATCCCAATCATTTGCTAATTCAAAGAAGCCCTATGTTTCTTAGAGAGGCTTGTTATCTACGTATTACGAAAAAAATTTATTCTCATAATTAGAACTAAGACACGATACTACGATAGAATGAAATTTGAAAAATTAAGGTCGCGATCTTTGTACTCTTTTTTTTGTTGGAATAGCCGAATGATAAAATCGAATTATATGTAGTATGAAAGAAATATCAAGTATGAAGCTCGTATCGTGATTTTGAGCAATTGAGAGAAATGGTTGTATATATCATTCTTGTACTCTAAATTTTTTACGAGTTTTACAATAATGACACACAAATCCGAGGGTAGTGTGTTTAACTCTTCTTACGGCTTATGCAAGTTAATAGTCAAGGGTAAGGTCTTCTATAGTCTGTCAAGAAAACCTTGGATGCTAAATCCCTAATTTCTTGCTTGTAACAAGCTTACTCGTTAACGGCTATAAGGTCGCTAATGGCGTCAATGTAGTACTTTGCGATACTACTGCTAACTAATAATCTAAGTATTGTTTTTCCTAGGAAATGATAGGTCAACTATACTAAGCAGACCACTAAACTCTTAAGGGTGTTGCTCCGTCTATCACTAGTGCCTTAACAATAATTAGCATATCTAGGACAGTACTGGTTGTGTTCCTGCTCCCGAGATGATTGTTTATGAAATTGCTCTATTTTGCTGCTAAGGCCCTATAGATCGTCTAATCGATCTGTTCAGTATTATTCTAGCTGTACTAAGGCTGAGTTGATCATAACAACAATCTTTAATTGAATGAATCTTGGGTTTCAATCTGTATTGGCTGGACAAGATCCCATAATGTCAGTCTGAACGAATTTCTAATAGGTTAGGGTAACCTAGATTAGGTTCCAACTCAAGTGGTTGGGCTATTTACTAGTCGGGTTGGTTAACTAGGTTACTTAAGCCCGAAAATGCACCTTCTATGACTTTTTTCTATAAGTAGCACATGGGACCTCAATTGGGTGGCATACTAGTGGCATGTGCGTAGAGGGCTTCGAATATATCACAACCATATATAGGGTCAAAAGATTTGAGTCGAGGTTGAGTCTCTATTGGAAGTCGGGGAGTATATCGGTATTATGGTAAGGGTTATAGCAAGTCCGTTTGACCTGAAAGTTGTATCATAAAAATAGAGTAAAGGGAAACGTGTTAGTGGAACATGATATGTCAACATGAAGGTGGCTAGATCTTGCATATGAAACTTGTTGGAAGGTAACAGCTGGTCTCGTGCTCCGAATATTAATGTCACGATCGGTAACACCAAATGATCTAGACAGAAAGTGGGAGTTCATGAGGCACTAATTATCACCATAATGGAAACCAACTTATTCTAATCAATCGGTAATACTAGTATATCCGAAAAATTAGAAGGCTTACAATCTACTCACTCTAGAAACTAAGACACGGTTTTAGGATTATTGAAGTTAGAATAATTCAAGTCACAATTTCGTACCTCGACTTTTGATTATAGAAGAATATTATATGACATAATAGAAGGGTGACACGGTAGATATGAATCAAATTAGAAGATAGTCTTCGATTTTTGAATAGATGAAAAACGATTGCGTATATATAGCTTTTATGGCCATAGGTGGTATGACAAACTAAGGAGGACACTCCGTGTCTATCTTCCTTCAAATACGAGCATTTGTTTTTCTAGAATAAGTAAAGGCGGAAAAATAATAAGGAGTTCAAGGGTGATGGGATCGTATACGAATACGAGGTTCCAAGGGCGATTGAATAATTCAAGAGAGTTGCGGATGAGATCCTAGAGACATCTATATCTCAATCCATATGGGATAACATATGAAGAGCGAAACAATGCACTAAGGTTGATCAGACCATAATACACCGATTCTAATTAGACAATATGTTAATGGGTGTCCCAAATAAACACCGACCTTGAACAAGCTCGATAAAGAATAAGTTTGCAAAAATGTAACTGCGCGAGATTTATGATTTGAAAGAAGGCACTATTAGTTCATGTTCCTTAAGAATCTAAGCCTTGTCTAATGTTCGTACCTCTATAGTTGTCCTACTGTCTTCATGTCTAAGGCCTTGGTTGACCTAATAAGGTATGGACCTTTAAGCTCTATAGTCTAGGCAACTGTATTAGTATCATTCAATTATACCTCACTAATAGGTTATAAGGACAACGAGGAACTAGGTTGTGGGGCATACTACCCAACTTATAAAATTCAACTAATGGTGTGATTAAACAACAGAGAAAAATATACCTAGTATGAGTCATCTTCTTAACCTTTATCAAGTACGAAGGAAAGAAAGATAAAATTTATGGTAGAAAAGGAATCAAGCAAGAGGCAAATCAAGACAATCAAACGGGAGTTCGAAACTGGAATGCAAGGAAGGTGGTCAAGCTTGTGGATGAGATACCTAGATTCTAATCCTATATGCAGGCCCGCTCGGTACAGTAACGTAATCGAAACAGCTAACTTGACCTGCATGGGCTACTACAAAAATATGTAACGCCCAGTCCCAAAATACGTAGGACTAGAAATATAGACATGCTAGTCGTATAACAAATATACGTAAGTTATAAAATACAGTATAACTACAACAACTAATCTCATCCATAAAATAAAGGAATAAAAGATATTATCATATCAGCTATGAATTGTCTTTGTACAAGATGTTGGGCGGAGATAAATCCACTACCAACTATTTAAATAAAAAGAAATAAATACAAATGAAAGAAATTGTCAAGCGAAGCGAAGGAGGGTCCAAGAGTAAGCCTCCTCGATAGAAAGGGAAGACCAAGATCTTGGTTAGAGCACCTGCAAAAAGACATGAAAGCACACACCTGGAGAGATCACCAGGTCCTTAGAGGGACGTAACAAGATACAGGAAGAACATGACATAACTGAATGTAAACTGCTCAATAATAATAAGTCAAATCGAATCATAACAATATCCAATACTCCACCTTTGAATTAGCGTACCATCCCCCTAACAAAACAAGGACAGGAGATGGCACCCTAATCTACGATGAGTTATCTTTCCATGCCATGAATCCAATATGGTATCCGGACCACTACATGGTTCAGCACCTTCTCATCGAAGCAGTAAACCACACCTGCAACCAAACAAGGACAAGGTGTGGTAAACTAGTCCGCGATAAGTTACTGTTCCAAGCCGCAATCAGATATAAGTACCCAAACCAAAGGTACCTACACCCAACGGATAAGGGTCATCTAACCAATCTAAGTGTAATGCAATCGAGAATAGTGCATGGTCGTATAACCTCCAAGTCAAGTCAAGAAAAACAATACCATATAGTACTCAGTAGCGAGTCTAAACACTATATACCATTCCTCTGTATCGAGCGAGTCTATAGTATATAGTCTACCTATCGTTCCTTAGTGTCGAGCGAGTCTACGATAGATAGAGAGGAGGTCAACGTCCACTAGTATTCTCCCCGCCTAATGCTCTAACTCTAATAACTACTAATCTTCTATTATGCAGTCCTAATAGTAGTTATAGCCTAACGAACGTCCTTATGTATCGGTGGCCAGCCGACAACGCAAGTAAGAGATCTATATGCGACTCATGACTCATGGAAAATATGTATCAAGGCCAATAAATGTAGGTAGTCTCTCTAATCTAGGTTAAATGTACAGAATAGAAAAAGTAACGGGAAATAGAACTAGATAGTAAAATTGTATCTCAATATAACTATATAGCACAGTTTAATTTACAGAAAGAAAATAATGAATAAATGCATGAAATATGAGCTAAAGTAAATAGACAACAAATGGTAAGGTATCTTACCTGAGGTGGTGTACAAAATAGCAGTATCCAATAACTCGAATCGGCAGATCAACGAAGCAAGAAAAGCCAACTACCACGAACGTCCTCCGATGTTGAAACAAACATCATAAAAAATTTTGGTGTAAAAGATATGTTTGAAAATGCTTGTCCAAAAGTCCAATTCTGGACACAGGGGCAAAATCATAATTTCAGGTCAAAACGATGTACGTCGTTGGACCCGTTTTGCTCCGAAACGTGTGCCAGTATCTATGATCTCTAAAGTCGTCAAACTATATGTCTACGGATCAGGTTTGAGGAGACGAACCCAATCGTATATCCAAAGTTGGATTCCGGCGGGCTGTGCACAATTTTACCCGTTGGATCGGGTCGCGGGCCCGCCAAATAGGCGTTCCGGTCGACATTCTCAGAATCGGACCAATTGGCACACAGGACCAGAAAAACGATTCGGTCATGTTGGCGCTATATGACGAACGTGCACAAAGTTATGGGCTAGTTTGCAAAGGAGCGATACGGGGGTATCTTGACGGATACGCATTGATTTTGTCGTACACGTACAACGAAATCGAGTTTCGTCAGTTTTCACACTTCAACAACATTTATAAGCGCCTTTCGATGCTTATGGGTTGCGACCACGTCGTCCGGTTTGACGGGACGCATGCCGTATCGGGATGATTTTTTAAAATTTCTATACTTTTGAAAACAGTTTTTCGTCAAACTGGGTAACCGATTTCTCGGCGTATAATCGTCGAATTCAACTTCTATAAAAAGGTTTTTGTAGTCCTATATATTGTCTTTACGATGATCGAATTGGTTCATGGATTGACTACGTAATGAAGAAGAAAGATGGTGATGAACACGGTACCTCGCTGTTGTGACAAAACAGAGTTTCCTCTGTTCCCTCTCGGTTTGGGTGTCTTCTCGGCTGTGCGGCGGCCTTAGACGACTCACAGTTAGTCAGGATGACGCACGAGGACGTCAGAGAGCCTCCGGGATTATCGCCAGGAGTTTTCGTGAGGAATTTTTGTAGTTTTTTTAAAAGAACCCCAGAAATTCGGTTATATAGGTTTGAAGGGATTTTTAAATCAAATCTCCACAAGATTTGGTTTCGATTCGACATTAAACAGAGGAGAATCTGTTATAGGATCACGTAGGATAAATTTTGATTAGATTTGATAAACATCAGAATAAGTTCAAGTTCTGAAGCAGAGCATTGCTTCCGCTTTGTGTTCTGTGGGGAAATATAAGAACTATGTTCTCGCAAGAAATTTGGTTGAATTTCTCGCGAGAAATTCAGTAAGTTTTTCTTCTTCTTCCCCCCCCCCCCCAATAATTAGTATAAGCTAATTACTAAGAAATATGAAACTGGTTTCAAAATAAAAAATTTCCAAGATATATTCAGCAAAAATATTCCAATATATATAATACAAAGGTTCAGTACCTATATATATATATATGTAAACAATTTTACATAGGTATAAATATACGTACATATATGTGTAATAGATATAGTAGAATACTATAATTTAAAATATATAAAAAAAACTTATTATTATTATTATTTTGTAAAGATATTTCTCCATTTCATGGATAAAAAAATTTTTTACACAAAAATTTATTTCATGAATAGAATTCTGAAATTCCAAATAAAATTACTTCTAAATATTACTAATTATTTCTGAGGAAAATTTCTCATTCCCACATGTCCTATATAAAATATTTGCTATACAAAAGATTTAATATAAACATAAGTTGTATTAATCATCTCTCAATAATATAATAAAATTTCGTAAAAATTAACTAAAACTTTAGAAATCTGAGGGGGTTTACATATTTCACGAGCCATAATCATTTTTTTTGTTCAAGCAATTCTTAAGGTCAATGACAAGCATGATATATATCTTTTCTTTAATTGTAAATAGCATTTCTTTGCAACAGATTAATCTCTTCAAGCAATTTATATAGAAGACTTAAGCAACACATATATATCACTTTGAGGTGATTCTTACCCTAGCCAACGGTCCATCCCTGCATGTCACGATCCGCACCCGCTTTTCGGACGCGAGCTCGTGAGCAAGCCAGCTACGTATCGAGCGGACTCCATCCCGACTCGAGTACGTATAAGCTGTCAAGGTCATAGGTATCATGTCTAATCTAAACTATATCTCAATCCACAAGAATTAAATAAAACAAGAATGAACAAGTATGGGTCATGGTCTGCAGCCCATTAGCATATTGTCCGATTAGACTCCAAGAATGATATGAGTCTATAAACTAAGCAGAGTATATCATGGTATAGAATATAAAGCACGAGGGGATAATAAAGAAATATAACAAGCAAATACATGTATCCCTGCAGGTGTAATCACTACCATCATGAGCCGATAACTAACTACATGCAATCAGCTACCGGAAGAGATCATCAGGTCCTCAGGGAACATAGCAAGATACATAAAAACATGCCTATCTAACAGTTTAATCATGTAATAATATAAACAGGATATAAACAGGAACTAGACATGAGACTGACATGTGGCTACTGACAGGTAACTATGAATACGGATACGGGGTAAACTATCCATAAATGAACTTTTGAAAGAACAAGTAAACAAGAGATCAATGGAATACCAACCCTCGCCCCGACGTGGACTCGCAGGTCAATTTCAAAACAAGTCACCCTCGCCCCGTGTGTGGACTCGCAGGTGCAAACGAACAACCCTCGCCCCGTGTGTGGACTCACAGGTTGTGGGAACAATACATGAATAAGGAATAGCAGTTCAATTACACATACTTGTAGATACGACTAAGTCAAGATACAGGTGACGACATGGTACAACTCAGTCAAGACACAGTCAAGTCCAGTATAACTACACTGTCAAGTCAAGCAAGACTATAAACTGGTGAACACGGTATATAGATTCTAGATAAATCAAATCAACTAAAAAGTTAATGCATCATATAAAATCTATAACAACTAGAGTATCTACGATAATACAATAATAACATGAAAAACTATAAGCATGAAATGAACTGTAGAGGGAGACAAGGTATACTTGCCTGGTGGTAGCACGAAGAGCCAACAATAAACCGTCAACCGGTAGGCCAAATAAGTCCAAATCTCACAACTGTCTTCGAAAGTTGAAACAAACATTGCCAACATTTTTAGAATAGTCAAATTATCTAGGATTGTCTATCCTTAAGTCCAATTCTGGACACATGGGCAAAACGGTAATTTTGGGCAAAAACGATGTCCACCGTTGGACCCGCTTTGTACCGAGAAAAGTGGCAGCATCAATGGTCTCTAAAGTCGTCAAACTATATGTCTACGGATTCGTTTTGATAATTCGAATCCAACGGTATGTCCAATTTTGGATTCCGTTGGGCCGTGCACAAAATCGCTCGTTGAATCGGATCGTGGGGCCCGCAAAACGGCGATCCGATCAACTGTCTCAGAATCGGACCAAACTTGGCATATAGGACCAAAATAATGATACGGTCCAGTTGGCATAAGTTTTGTCTCGATCTGACGAACGTGCACGAAGTAATTGAGAAATTTGCACAGAGGCCGATACGATGAATTTCGACGGATACGTATCAAATTCGTCGCGCACACGCGACCAATTTAAATTCCGTCAAAGCCCACACGTCCACGAAGCCGTTACGCACCTTTCGATGCTTTCGGTTCATGACCACGTCGCCCGGATTGGCGGGATGCACGTCGTATCGAAGGTTTTTCTAGATTTTTAATATTTTTGAAAATATGTTTTCCTGATATTTAAACTGATTTAACTTTCTGTTTAATCAACTAAAATTAAATCTACCAGTAGGTTTTTAATCTCGTACATGTAGTCTTCAAGTCTATTCAATAGATTTTTGAATCGGTCTATGGATTGGCGAGAAATTGCCTTCCAAGTTGAGTGCTTGGACTGTACTAGTGTCCTATTTTTGCACCGTTTTCGCTCTACTTCGTGACGATATTGCAGACGGGTTTGCCTACGATCATCGAAATTGTTTACTGGGATCTAAAGAGGGTCATGAGAGGTTCATACCAGAGTTCGTATCTCAGAGTTTCGTCGATAAACGCGAAAGAAAAATAGGTGCGAAGTGGCCTCTTCGCTGGGTTATTGCTGCTGTCGTTGCTGTGTTCCTTGCGCGCGGCCGGCCGACTCCGGCGACCCGTACGGCTGCACGCGGTTACGGGTGGCCTTCCATTCGTCAGGGTAGCGCGTGCAGAGATCGGGTGTTGGCTAGGGTTTCGGTTCTCGAGCCTTTCCTTTGCACATATATAGGCCGGTTACAGAACACAGTCGGGAGGGGAGGAGAATTTCTGCACGGGTTGTGGGGCTTTTGGCTCGGCCTGGGCTGTAATTCTTGCTGCTTTCTAAATGTTGTGGGGGGAGAAATTAGTACTCGGGCTTGGGGAAGTTGTTGGGCCGGCTGTGTTTTGGTTTTTTTATTATCTTTTTCTTTTTCTTATATATATATATATATATATATATATATATATATATATATATGTATATATATATATATATATATTAATATATATATATACACACACACACATAAAATTATACATATGTGTGTGTGTGTGTGTATATATATTAATATATATTTATATATATATATATATATATATATTTTATATATATATATATATATATATATATATATATATATATATATATATATATATATATATATATATATATATATACACACACACACACACAATTATGTATAAACATAATACCATATACGTTTATATATATACACATACGCACATATAATATATATATTTATGTTTACATACATATACTCACCTATTTATATATATTTACACATATACGCATACATAATATATTTTATATGTACATACACATATATGCCTATATATATGTATATATATACACACACACATATACACCCATATTTATATAACATGTACATATGTATATACATAAATAAATTCTGAATATATGTTTATACAAAAATATAATATAAATAATACCTATTTGACGATGAGAAAAGTAACCATTTAATAATAACTAATTATTTTAATACAACAACAATATTATTAATAATACTAATAATCCTGATAGCAACTAAAAATAGCCCAATAGCAAGTGTAGTAGGTTTGGTGAATTTGGTACACACACTCTTTATTGGTTCCCGAAAATCACACAAATATTGTAAACACTATTAAAATAATAATAATACTTATAATGTATATATATAACAATTATTAGAAATTAATTGCCAATTCCTAAAGATATTGCATCTACATAGAATATGTCTACATAGCCGTATTGGGTCTCACTACATGCCTACATGGGATTGGATTTGGTTTGGCCCAGTTCGGACTAACTTGGTTCAACCCGGTTCCTGCAAAGTCAATAAATTTAATAATAATTAATTAATCTTATTTATAATGGTCATGCTATAACTTGGCCTGGTTTTTCTAGTTATGACACACCTATGGCTCGACATTCCCCTACCATGGCTAAACACTAGTCAAAGTACGCCACTGTACTATCCGTGCCATGATTCCTAGTCGTCATGTACTACAAAACTCAGCCATGGCTAAAGTCATCTGCCGTAATAATTAACTAAATAATTATTTATAAAATTATAAAATCACCATTTAAATCAAATAAATAATAAAAAATAATATTTTCAAAAATTTTCGGGAAGGGAAGCTACAAATGTACCCACCTTAAAATAATTTCGTCCTCGAAATTCTAATTCATAACTATTCCTTAAAATTCAAAGTCTACTATTACCCTAATCTCCTTAAATTTAAATTCTCAAAAAATATTCTATAACCCTCTCTAGCCATTTTATAACCCCGAATACTTGAGGACTTCTACCCATCTTTGGTCATACTACTCCTCAAAATACGGTCACTAAAACATTGTAACATCCAACAAGTTGCTAGCATCACTATCCATAGATATTTATAGCATATGGTATCACTAATACCCTCATATCTATCAAGCAACCAAAATCAAATCATCAAACCATATTATACTATAACCTAAGAATTTCTAATAAATTCTAGATTGCACGATCATTCGTCACCTCGAAATAAAATGGACGAGAATCAATGGTACGGAAAGCAAGAAAGTATAATCGAGAGCAAATATGGAGTTTTCAAGGACGTAGAGAATTTCTAGGAAAATTTTCAAGGTAGTGTGGATTGAGATTTCTAAGGTTTAGTCATAGTTGCAGGCTCGTACCAGTACAGTAACGTAACCGGTACGATATGCTCTGACCTGCATGGGCCACCACAAAAACTTGTCATGACCCGTACTGGCTTTTCGGACGCGAGCTCGTGAGCAAGCCAGCTACGTATCGGGCAGACTCCAGCCCGACTCGAGTACGTATAAGCTGTCAAGGTCATGGGTATCATGTCTAATCTAAACTATATCTCAATCCACATGAATCAAATAAAATAAGAATGAACAAGTATGGGTCATGGTCTGCAGCCCATTAGCATATTGTCCGATTATACTCCAAGAATGATATGAGTCTATAAACTAAGCAGAGTATATCATGGTATGGAATATAAAGCATGAAATAATAATAAAGAAATATCACAAGCAAATACATGTATCCCTGCAGGTGTAATCACTACCATCATGAGCCGATAACTAACTCCATGCAGTCAGCTACCTGAAGAGATCATCAGGTCCTCAAGGGACATAGCAAGATACATAAAATATGCCTATCTAACAGTTTAATCATACAGTAATATAAACAGGGTATAAACAGGAACTAGATATGAGACTGACATGTGGCTACTGACTTGTAACTATGAACACGGATACGGGGTCAACTATGCATAAATGAACTAATAGAAGAACAAGTAAACAAGAGATCAATGGAATACCAACCCTCACCCCGACGTGGACTCACAGGTCAGTTTTAAGACAAGTTACCCTCGCCCCGTGTGTGGACTCACAGGTGCAAACGAACAACCCTCGTCCCGTGTGTGGACTCGCAGGTTGTGGGAACAATACAGGAATAAGGAATAGCAGTTCAATTACACATACTTGTAGACACGACTCGGTCAAGATACAGGTAACGACACAGTACAACTCAGTCAAGACACAGTCAAGTCCAGTATAACTACACTGTCAAGTCAAGCAAGACTATAAACTGGTGAACACGGTATATAGATTCTAGATAAATCAAATCAACTAGAAAGCGAATGCATCATATAAAATCTATAACAACTAGAGTATCTATGATAATACAATAATATCATGAAAAACTATAAGCATGAAATAAACTGTAGAGAGAGGCAAGGTATACTTGCCTGGTGGTAGCACGAAGAGCCAACAATAAACCGTCAACCGGTAAGCCAAATAAGTCCAAATCTCACAACTGTCTCTGAAAGCTGAAACAAACATTGCCAACATTTTTAGAATAGTCAAATTAGCTAGGATTGCCTATCCTTATGTCCAATTTTGGACATAGGGGTAAAACGGTAATTTCAGGCAAAAACGATGTCCGTCGTTGGACCCGCTTTGTACCGAAAAATATGCCAACATTAATGGTCTCTAAAGTTGTCAAACTACATGTCTACGGATTCTTTTTGATGATACGAACCCAACGGTATATCCAATTTGGATTCTGGTGGACTGTGCACAAAATCGCCCGTTAAATCGGATCGTGGGGCCCGCAAAACGACGATCCGATCAATTATCTCAGAATCGGATTTTGAAAATGGTTTTTCCTGATATTTAAACTGATTTAACTTTCTGTTTAATCAACTAGAATTAAATCTACCAGCAGGTTATTAATCTCGTACATGTAGTCTACAAGTCTATTCAAATAGATTTTTGAATCGGTCTATGGATTGGCGAGAAATTGTCTTCTAAATTAAGTGCCTGGACTGTACTAGTGTCCTATTTTTGCACCATTTTTGCTCGACTTCGTGTCGATATTGTAGACGGGTTTGCCTGCGATCATCGAAGTTGTTTACTGGGATCTAAAGAGGGTCATGAGAGGTTCATACCAGAGTTCGTATCTCGGGGTTTCGTCGAGAAATGCGGAAGAACGAAAGGCACGAAGTGGCCTCTTCGCTAGGTTATTGTTGCTGTCGCTGCTGTATTCCTTGCGTACGGCCGGCCGACTCCGGAGACCCGTGTGGCGGTGCGCGGTAGCGGGTGGCTGCCCAGTCGTCGGGGTAGCGCGTGCAGAGGTAGGGTGTCGGCTAGGATTTCGGTTCTCGAGGCTTTCCTTTGCACATATATAGGCCGGTTACAGAACACAGTCGGGGGGGAAGAGAATTTCCGCTCGAGTTGTGGGGGCTTTTGGCTCGGCCTGGGCTGTAATTGCTGCTACTTTCTAAATGTTGTGGGGGGGGGGGGGGGGGAAATTAGCACTCGGGCTTGGGGAAGTTGTTGGGCCGGCTGTGTTTTAGTTTTTTTATTATCTTTTTCTTTTTCTTTTCTATATAAATTCATTCATATATATATAATATATATATATATATATATATATATATATATATATATATATAAATATTTATATATATATATATATATATATATATATATATATATATATATATATATATATATATATATATATATATACACAATATTATGTATAAACATAATACTATATACGTTTATATATACACATACGCACATATAATATATATATATATTTATGTTTACATACACATACTCACCTATTTATATATATTTACACATATACGCATACATAATATATTTTATATATACATACACATATATGCCTATATATATGTATATAAACACATACACATATACACCCATATTTATATAACATGTATATATGTATATATATAAATAAATTCTGAATATATGTTTATAGAAAAATATAATATAAATAATACCTATTTAACGATGAGGAAAATAACCATTTAATAATTACTAATTATTTTAATACAAGAACAATATTATTAATAATACTAATAATCCTGATAACAACTAAAAATAGCCCAATAGCAAGTGTAGTAAGGTTTGGTGAATCTGGTACACACACTCTTTATTGGCTCCCGAAAATCACACAAATATTGTAAACACTATTAAAATAATAATAATACTTATAATGTATATATATATAACAATTATTAGAAATTAATTGCCAATTCCTAAAGATATTGCATCTACCTAGAATATGTCTACATGGCCGTATTGGGTCTCACTACATGCCTACATGGGCTTGGATTTGGTTCGGCCCAGTTTGGACTAACTTGGTTCAACCCGGTTCCTGCAAAGTCAATAAATCTAATAATAATTAACTAAACTTATTTATAATGGTCATGCTATAACTTGGCCTGGTTTTTTCTAGTTAGGACACACATATGGCTCAACATTCTCCTACCATGGCTAAACACTAGTCAAAGCACGCCACTGCACTATCCGTACCATAATTCCTAGTCGTCATGTACTACAAAACTCAGCCATGGCTAACGTCATCTACCATAATAATTAACTAAATAATTATTTATAAAATTATAAAATCACCATTTAAATCAAGTAAATAATAAAAAATAATATTTTTAAGAATTTTTGGGAAGGGAAGCTACACTGCACAAGACAAGGATTAGCAACAAAATGATATAACCGACATTGTTCTATGTTCTTCTCTGCATTATTAGCTCTTAGCAAAACATTAACGACACATAAAGACTCGATTGGCAGCTGTGACTCTCCAGTTTAGCTCTGCACCAATCAACACTTATCTATATGATGGTCCATGGGTATTCCCATGATTAGTCGTTGTGACTCTTTGGTTCAGCTCGTCACTAAGGACTCAGATATCGGCTACTCTTTTAACTTGAGGTCTCTTTTAGAGGTTAGAATAACCATTCATGTGTGCATATGCAATGCGTGCATGAAAATTTTGTACGTAGGAACGCTATGTGTATGACTTTGTCGGACACAGGGGCGCTGCACCCGGTAAGCTTGAACTGAATCTGGTATAAATGTACTGTTGGACTGGGGATGAGATGACATGTGGCAGTTGTTGAGATTCCTCTGTTGTTGAGATCTTGGATGGTTGGCACCCGTTCATGAGCATGACTGAGTCAATGATACGTGGCGTGTATACATTGCTCAAAGATCTTGATCTGTTTGAAAGATAATAGATTCGATGCGCTTGGGAGGATCTGGCGCCTGATATATATATATATATATATATATATATATATATATATATATATATATATATATATATATATATATATATATATATATAGTTCCTATAATAATACAAATATTAATAATAACATAATAATAATAATAATGACAATAATAATCATACCATAAGAATGGTAATAATAATTTAATAATAAAACTGATAATAATAATATAAAAAGATCTTTACTATAGTGCTATGTAAAAATAAATATAAAATATAAAATAACATAAGTAAACCCCATCCTCTTCTGTTCTCTATAGTTAAGAGAGAGAGTGAAGGAATTTGAGAGAAAAAAGAGATCAAGAGAGAGAGAGGGAGGGGGAGAGAGCGGAGAGATTGGGGAGAGTAAGAGAGTGAGAGGGAGCTGGAGAGCGAGAGGAAGAGAGTAGATCGGGGCTCATCGGGAGGTTTTCGACTCGACGGAGGGGGCGCACATGCGGCAAAGAGTGTTGTGGCTAGGGATCACGTTGGCGGTGCTCCGGCTAGCCGGATTTAGGAAGATCCGTTACAGAGGGCGGCGGAGAAGATCCACCGGAGTTGGCGTGTACGCGCGGTCGGAAAGACACGGTGCTGACACAGACGAGCGGGAATACGGAGGTGCGGGGTCAAACGGACGGGCGTGGCTCTGCGTACGATGCTGGAGGTTTGCCAGTAGCAATCGGTAGCTCTGAAGGTTAGTTGTGGTGATGTAGGTAGGGTTTTGGGGAAAAGTAGCGCCAGTCACGGTGAGGAGATGGTGTGGGTTTGTGTTGGTGTGGTGTTGTTATTTTTCTCTGTGGGGTGATGGTGGTGATGGTGACTGTGGCCACGGCGGTACTGGTCGGGCTTAGGGAGGCGGCAGTTTTAGTGGAGGAGCAGTATTGGGGGTTTCGACGATGGAGGTGGTTATTGGGGTCGGCCGGAGGTGCTGTAGGGATGGTGATGATGACGACAGCGGGAGTTAGGTCGTCCGCGGTCCAGCAGTGCTAGTGGTGCCAGAAAGGTGGCTCATCGGGACGGCGAAGGTGGCAGTGCTTGGATGTGGTGACGACAAGCAGTGCTAAGAGGCTGGGACAAAACTAGGTTTAGGGATTTGGGATCTTATGTCGGTTGTATTGTGTCCTTCGAGACACGGGTGGAGACTGAGTCGTGTCCGGTGTGTCAGACACGGAAGGATTTGGATGTATATGTAAAGAACATAATATAGTGGAAAGACACCCGGGGTCGGACCCGTGGCCGTCACGGCTGACACGGGAAAGTGGACACCGACACGGTACACTCCCGTTGGTAGAGAAAATTTTATGTTGTGGAATTTCTAGGAGAAAGAGAAGGAGGGCCTCTCCTTATATAGGAGGTGGAGACTCTGTAAATACCCTAGATTTTAGGGTTAGTTTAAAAAAAATTAAATGAATTTTTTCAATAAATAATTTTATTATAATTAGTTTTGATCATTAGATGTACTTCTCCGTGACTTTGATTTTTGGAGCGTCAGGGATGCCAATCTCTCAAAACTTCCTTTATGAGTTTTATAGTAGACAAAATTAACTTTATTTTGATATATTATGTCCCATTCAAACTTGTTCTCTTGTATTCTATTTGCATCATACAACTTTCTGGTCAATTTAGGCTATTTGACCATCTACAGTAAAACTTGACCTAACTTTCAATCTAATTTTGGACCTCAACATCGATCCAACCTAATCGATACAATATATAATTTTAACCCATTTTGAGTCTACTACGCATGTGCCACTCGTGTGCCACCCAATTGAGCTCCCGCATGCTATTATTTCATCAATGATCATAATTGATCTGAATTTGTAGTCATGATCGCACCATGCCCAAACCTAACACAATCTAATATAAACCACCCAACCCAAGTACATGTGGCCCCCTTCTTTTATTGCTATTATTACTAATATTCATAAATATATTATTAACTAAGTTATAATGAGTAGACTTTGGTATACATAATATACATATATATATGTATATATGTAATATTGAATGTATAAAAAAAATGTAACATTGAATGTATATATAGTGCATCTTTGTATATATATATATATATATATATATATATATATATATATATATATATATATATATATATATATATATATATATATATAACCACCCATTTTATTCATGAAGGTCGAAAGGCCGAACCTTTACAAGTATACCATAAGGCGCAAAATGCTGAAGCCTATACACGTATACTGACAAAAGAAGATAAAACGAGAGCCACCACGGCTAATCCGAGGATAGGAGAGAGTTCCAGAATACTGTCTAGCCATGTTTGCAGAGGGATCTCCTTTTGCGGCACTGACGAATGGTCTTCCATATTAGTTGGACTGCGTTGTACTGTCGACCTTCATATCTAGCCTTGTTTCGATTCTTCCAGAGCACCCACGTGGCGGCCGCAGCGATGATCTAGTATCCATGGGATGCTGATGCCCCCCATGATGTGGTGAAAGTTGTCGCCCCCGTGAAGAAATCTACAACGCTGGAAAAGAGCTTTCCAGACCTTGATCGGTTGTTCCCCTTGACTGAGGATGTGGTCAATTGTTTTCGATTATCGATCAGAGCAGCATGTGCAAGCTGAATCAAGGCTGAACCCGATGGTGTTGAGGGTGTCATCAGTGGGGAGGATGTTGCGTAGGGCTCTCCAGATGAGGAAGGACCACTTCTTGGGAATGCAGGTCTGCCAGAAGGATACAATAGTAGGAGATGGAGTCGCATTGCCTAGGATCACTCTTCTGGTCGACTTAACCGAGAATGCTTCGTTAACATCGGGCGACCACTCGAGCTTATCTGCGTTCGGTCCAATTTTAACTCTGGTACGACGAATATAATTGACCGCCTCAGACCCAGCCTAAACCCGAATTTTGTTCCAATTCCAGGTGTTATTAGGAGGGTCCCACAGGTCCTTGATAGTGATGTTCCTAGGAGCAGCAGAAATGTTGGGGAGCAGGATATCGCCGACCCAACGCTCCAGAAATGGTGAAGCTTTGCCGTTGCCCACCTTAAGGAGGATCGATGGTTCGGCAAGTGACCGCCCGGTAAGAATGCGACGCCAGGCCGCTGAAGATCTGCTGTTCGCGATGGCCGTAGACTGGTGGATATGCTTGAAGTATCTAGCCTTCATGAACCTGGACCATAAATTCTTACTCATACGGAGCTTCCACCACAATTTTATTGAGAAGGCATTAACGATGTAGGAAAGTTTAGTGAAGCCCAGGCCCTCCTCCCCGATAGTACGAGCTATGGTATCCCAGCTGGCCCAATGATGCTTGTCGTGGCCGCCACTGTGTCCCCAGAGGAAGTTGCTGAAGATGCTCTCGATGTAGGTTAGAACTTTCTTGGGAGGGGAGCAGGCTACCAGGGTGTAGATGGGAATGGAAGTGATGACGTAATTGATGAGGAAAATCTTACCTCCGGAGGAAATCATGTCGTTGTGCCAGCCCTCGAACTTCTTCCTGATGTGGGTGATCAGGTTATCGAAGATCCCGGCGTTAGATCTACCGTACACGAGGGGGCACCCAAGGTAGTAGAATGAAGGGTGCTGGATGGAGAATGAGGTGGTGGTCGAGATGCTAGCCGCTTGCTCTCTCTTGATTTAATGGTGGGTGTAGATAACACTTTTATCTGGGTTGATCTTCTGTCCAGAGCACCTTTCATATCTCCGGAGAGTATTGTGGACGACGTCCACCGATCCGACGTCCTCGGCAGAGAATATGAGGATATCGTCGACGAAGGCCAGGTGGGTGATGATCGGACAGCCGCTGGCTGTGTGGTAGTGCTGGAAGTTGGGGGAGTTCGCCATCTTATTAAGGTTTTTGCTCAGTGTGTCCGTCGTAATGATGAAGATGGTGGAAGATAGAGGATCTCCTTGCCTAACCCCACAACTAGATTTGAAGAAACCGTCTGCTTGGCCGTTAATAACCGTAGAGAACCACGAGTTGTTGATCGATCTCTACACGATGTTGGTCCACGTTTCGAAAAATTCGAAGGCTCTGAAGACCCAGATCATGAATTGCCAATCCAGTCTGTCGTAGGCTTTTTTCATGTCCAATCTGATAGCTATGTTGTGTAGTACCCCGCTCCATGAAGGCACTAGATAAACAGAGAGATCGGATTGCTGGCTCTGCAATAGAAGATGATTAATCTGGGTGAGTGGACAAAGACTCATTTTATGATTCGCTTGCGCCTAATAAGAATTGGAGTTTTTGAATAAATATTGTTGCTAATAAACAAGATGCTAATTGTTGAGTATGCTTGTAAGAGATTTCACATGTTGTTATGCTAAGAACAAGAAAAGAGTTAACCTGTATGCTAAGAAGAGGAATTGTTGTATGCTAATAAGAAACGACATGATGCCTTGTTAAGAAATGAATGTTGCCTTGATCGATAAAATGTTGCCTTGTTAAATCAATGAGTTGATGCTATGCTAAATTAGAGATGTGCCTCGAATAAATGAACTGTTGCCATGCTTAATAAGAAAAGAAAAGAGAATGTTACATATCCCTGAATAGAGTATGATTATCAGGAGTAGAGTTCATGCTTGTTGTTATCGTGCTTGCTTAAACAGAGATTGTTTATTGTCCCCCGATTGTTGCTATAAAGAAAGAGATGATACGGCTTGTCCATATAGAGAAAAGAGTAGAGCTATTGGCTCGATACATGAAAAAGAAGAAGAAGATGAAAATATTTACAAGTTGCTCGATTGATGCATGATAGTTTTATCTGATAGCTGTATTTGCATTGGTCTTGGAAAACTTGTGCAAAAGTATAGATCCTCACGACCGGTTCTGGGGCACCGGAGCCGTTCGGCCTAGGGGGATAGAGTAGCACCCTACGGTAAAAAGACCAAGGGGTGCATAGAGTGTCCACTAGCGACGAGCTGAACCCAAGAGTCACAGCGGCTAAATCATGGGTTTCCTATGGATCATCATATAGATAAGTGTCGGTTGGTGAAGAGCTGAACCATGCGCACAGTTACTAGTATGTACATTATCAGTACAAGCTGACCTGGAGCGTCATAACTACTGGTCTACGTATATATTAGTACAGAGCTGTGCCTTGCATCACAGCAGCCAATCGAATTGCATGAGTCAGTAAAAGAATATTTTGTTGAGAGCTAACGAAGCAGAGACGAACAGAGAACAACGTTGATTTTATCATGTTTATGCTAATCCTTGTCTTGTGCAGGGACGGACGGTCGGCTATGGTAAGAATCACTTAAAAGTGATACATATGTACTGCTTAAGTCTTTGACATGAATTACTTGCAGAGAATATTCTATTGCAAGATATGCTATGTCCCATTAAAAGAAGAGATGTAATATCGTGCTTATAATTGTCCCTAAGAGTTGCTTGAATAGAGAAATGAATATGCTTATGAAACATGCTGCACACTCCACAGAAATAAATAGTCCTTTGTATGCTTGACATGAAATGTAAAGAAATAAACTGTGGCTTTTCAAAGATGTTTTCAAAAGAGATATAAATTGACTCTATATGCATGGAATGAACATAGGTAAAAGTAGCAAGATCACATCACAAGAAAATATTTTTTCTACTAAATGAACAGTGATCGTTTCAGAAGAATGTAGCCCTTTGTTCACAATTCACCAGTATGCTGATATACTGACCCACCATCAGTCTGCATGCAGGTGCAATATGCATCGAGAAGGATAGTCCAAAGCGATAGCCCGTACCTCATCCTCAGGAGCCAGAAATCAAAAAAGATGCCAAGAGATGACATCTGTTGTAAGAGTTGGTTTTGTATATAAAGGGATGTAATGTATGGAAACGGGATCATTGTAATCTGTAATATTCTGAGAGAATGTAATATTATATCAGAGAGAATTAAGAGCTTGTAATCTGTTCAAATGAAATCAATAAAAAGAATTGTTTCTTTTTACCATTGTGTTCAATGCGTGTATTCTGAAATATGTTCGCTGCTGCTTCAATTATCTGCAATATATTCCGCTGCGTATTGTCAATCTTGTCTTGCTTCAGGTCTTGGCCTTGTGCAAGCGCAACTTAGGCTTGTACAGCATCACGCCTTAGCGAGGACGATTGGTCTCATAGAGTCCGAAGCGATGATGAAAGGACTCTGCGGGATCGGGGCATGACAGAATGGTATCAGAGCAACACGATCCTCTGGCCAATTGTTGATTCGAATGAATTTGAAAATATTCTCCTGATCGAAATTTCTTTGCCTACTCGATACCAAAAATGAGATGAACGTTCCATATAATAAGTCCGTAAATATTTTTATGATGCCGACATATGTTTTATCGATTTAATGGATTGAGATTGAGATGCTTTATTGAACAAGAGTTTTGATATGATCTGAATTGAGAATTTTATCGATTGATGATGGCGAAGGATGAGGACTATCGCTGCTAAGGATATCGTAAGTTTCTCCTTAAGTTTCAAGGACAAAACTTTTTTTTTGTGGGTAATTATGTAGTACCCCGCTCCGCGAAGGCACTAGATAAACAGAAAGATCAAATTGTTGGATCTGCAACAGAAGACGATTGATATGGGTAAGTGGACAAAGACTCATTTTATGATTCGCTTGCGCCTAATAAGAATTGGAATTTTTGAATAAATATTGTTGCTAATAAATAAGATGCTAATCGTTGAGTATGCTTGTAAGAGATTTCACATGTTGCTATGCTAAGAACAAGAAAAGAATTAACCTGTATGCTAAGAAGAGGAATTGTTGTAAGCTAATAAGAAACGACATGATGTCTTGTTAAGAAATGAATGTTGCCTTGATCGATAAAATGTTGCCTTGTTAAATCAATGAGTTAATGCTGTGCTAAATTAGAGGTGTGCCTCGAATGAATGAATTGTTGCCATACTTAATAAGAAAAGAAAAAAGTATGTTTACATGTCCCTGAATAGAGTATGATTATCAGGAGTAGAGTTCATGCTTGTTGTTATCGTGCTTGCTTAAACAGAGATTGTTTATTGTCCCCCGATTGTTGCTATAAAAAAAAAGATGATACGGCTTATCCGTATAGAGAAAAGAGTAGAGCTATTGGCTCGATACATGAAAAAAAAAGATGAAAATATTTACAAGTTGCTCGATTGATGCATGATAGTTTTATCTGATAGCTGTATTTACATTGGTCTTGGACAACTTGTGCACAAGTATAGATCCTCACGACCGATTCTGGGGTACCAGAGCCGTTCGGCCTAGGGGGGATAGAGTAGCACCCTGTGGTAAAGAGACCAAGGGGTGCATAGAGTGTCCACTAGCGACGAGCTGAACCCAAGAGTCACAGCGGCTAAATCATGGGTTTTCCATTGACCATCATATAGATAAGTGTCGGTTGGTGAAGAGCTGAACCATACACACAGTTGCTAGTATGTGCGTTATCAGTACAAGCTGACCTAGAGCATCACAACTACTGGAATACGTATATATTAGTGCAGAGCTGTGCCTTGCGTCACAGCTGCCAATCGAATTACATGAGTCGGTAAAAGAATATTTTGTTGAGAGCTAACGATGCAGAGACGAACAGAAAACAACGTTGATTTTATCATGTTTATGTTAATCCTTGTCTTGTGCAGGGACGAACGGTCGGCTATGGTAAGAATCACTTAAAAGTGATACATATATACTGCTTAAGTCTTTGACATGAATTACTTGCAGAGATTATTCTATTGCAAGATATGCTATGTCCCATTAAAAGAAGAGATGTAATATCGTGCTTATAATTGTCCCTAAGAGTTGCTTGAATAGAGAAATAAATATGCTCATGAAACACACTGTGCACTCCACAGAAATAAATAGTCCCTTGAATGCTTGACATGAAATGTAAAAAAATGAACAGTGGCTTTTCAAAAATGTTTTCAAAAAGAGATGTAAATTGACTCTGTATGCATGGAATGAACATAGGTAAAAGTAGCAAGATCACATCACAAGAAAATGTTTTCCCACTAAATGAACAGTGATCGTTTCAGAAGAATGTAGCCCTTTGTTCACAATTCACCAGTATGTTGATATACTGACCCACCATCAGTCTGTATGCAGGTGCAATATGTATCGAGAAGGATAGTCCAAAGCGATAGACCATACCTCATCCTCAGGAGCCAGAAATCAGAAGAGATGCCAAGAGATGACATCTATTGCAAGAGTTGGTTTTGTATATACAGGGATGTAATGTATGGAAACAGGATTATTATAATCTGTAATATTCTGAGAGAATGTAATATTGTATCAGAGAGAATTAAGAGCTTGTAATCTTTTCAAATGAAATCAATAAAAAGAATTATTTTTTGTTATCATTGTGTTCAATGCGTGTATTCTGAAATATGTCCGCTGCTGCATCAATTATCTGCAATATGTTCCGCTGCGTATTGTCAATCTTGTCTATCTTGTCTTGCTTCAGGTCTTGGCCTTGTGCAAGCGCAACTTAGGCTTGCATGGAATCATGCCTTAGCGAGGACGATCGGTCTCACAGAGTCCGAAGCGAGGATGAAAGGACTCTGCGGGATCGGGACGTGACATGTTGCCCCTTCTTGCTGGGAGCTTCATGCAGGTGACTAACTCTTGGGCCAACATGATATTTTTTTGGATATTTCTCCCTCGAACAAAGCCACTCTGCTCCTCTGAGATGATCTTGGGGAGGAGGCCTGCCATGCAGGATGCGATGATCTTGGTGATGATCTTGTTGGTGAAGGTGCAGAGACTGATTTGGATGGAAGTCGCGGACTGTCTTTGGGTTGTCTTTCTTCGGGATGATGATAAGGTTGGTGCTCGAGATGGCTCTGGGGTAAGTAGCTCCTTGGAGGAAGGCTGTGACCGCATTGTGTATTTCAACTTTGATAATGTTCCAGCATGTACGAAAAAAGATCCCCGAGAATCCGTCTGGCCCTGGCGCACTGTGTTCGTCGAGGGCCCAGACGGCTTCTTTCACTTCATCCTCTATAGGGGTTGTTCGAGCCGGGTATTGTCTGTGTCGCTAATGAGCTGGGGAACCTCGTCCAGGAAGGTGTTGTCTCTGAGGACCGCTTCCTTGGAGAAAAGTCTGGAATAGAACTTAGCTGTCGCCACTTGGGTACCCTTAAGATCGCTGATGCTGGTACCGTCGTCTACGACAATCTGGTGGAGGGTGAGTTTTTGTCTACGCCCATTTACGCAGGCGTTGAAGAATTTTGAGTTGTTGTCCCCCTCGCTGTCCCATTTGATCCTGGCTTTCTGCTTCCAAATATCGGTATCAATTTTCAGCCTAAATTTGAGGATGGCTTTGGTGAGATTCATAGCCTTCCTGGTATCGGGCGAACAGTCGGTCATGTACCTGGCTTCGGCTCGAGTAACATCATCCTCAGCCTCGCGAATGGCTTGAAAGATATACAGTCCCCTTCTTATACGGGATAAGTTAACGGGAAAAGTTTACGGGATATACTAATTTCTTACGGAGAGGAAAAAAACTCAAAAATATCCGGCCGAAATATATTTTCTCTTCTGAATTTCTTTCTCTTTAAAAATTTAAATCCTTCTAAAAAAACAAACATATCTGTATCTTGAAAAATAAGGCTTATCTATCTATTTATTTTTAAACAAAGAGAGGTTAATTTATTTTTAAAAATAGAGATAGATAAATTATTACATTTTCAAAATAGAGATAGATTTTTTTAAAACAGCCTATCTTTAGAAATAAATATGAATTTAAAAATTATATTTTAAAATTTAATTTTAATGTTAATCTTAATATTAATGTTGATATTAATTTTAATTTTTAATTTTAACATTAATTTTAATTCTAATGTTAAAGTTAATATTAGTGTTAATATTAATTTTAATGTTAATGATAAATTTAAATTTAATTTTGATTCTAATATAAGATTTTTAATGTTAATGTTCTTAATGTTAAAATTAAAATTATATCAACAATAATATTAACACCAAAAAACTAACATTTGAAACAATATAAAATTAAGATTAACATTAACATTAAAATTAATATTTTTAAATATAGTTTTTAAAGGAATATTTAAAAAAATATATCTTTGTTTTAAAAAATATATAAAATTAACTTACTTATCTCTATTTTTTAACACAGATAAATAAATCTCCCACTATTTAAAAAATGAATAGACTTATCTTTAAGAAGATAGAGATTGGTTTGTTTTCAAATGATATATTAAATTTTGTTTTAAGTGAAAGAGATTAGAAGAAAACCATACGTGTAATTTTCTCATCCTGTAAGTTGTTCCCGTAGGAGTTCTCTGTATGTATATATATATATATATATATATATATATATATATATATATATATATATATATATATATATATATATATATATATATATAATATATAGGGAGCGGATCAAAAGCCCCCTTAGAAAAACCCCTAAAAACCCCCTCACTCTAATCTGTAATTTAATATTAATGTTAATATTAATGTTAATATTAATGTTAATGTTAATATTAATTTTAATGTTAATTTTTTATTTTATATTAATGTTAATGTTAATATTAATGTTAATGTTAATGTTAATGTTAATATTAATGTTAATGTTAATATTAATTTTAATGTTAAGTTTAATGTTAATTTTAGTATTTAATGACAATATTAACATTAATATTAATATTAACATTAATATTAACATTAAATTACGGATTATAGTGAGGGGTTTTTTAGAGGTTTTCTAAGGGAGGCTTTTGATCTGCTTCCACATATATATCCCCTCACTCATCCCCCATGCATTCCCATGTTAACAGCCGTTGGATCTTTGTTTTAAGTCCACTAACCCCTCACTTTTGTATCCCCCATGCATCCCCATGTTAGCAGCCGTTAGATCTTTGTTTAAGTCATCTAATCTTAACCGTTGATTTTTCAACGATTAAGATTAGATGACTTAAAATAAGATCCAATGGATGTGAAAGAGGGGATGCAAAAGTAAGTAGATGTGGATCCCTTATTATATAGATATATATATATATATATATATATTATATATAATATATATATATATATATATATGAGTGTGTATATA
This sequence comes from Iris pallida, assembly GCA_029216955.1. Taxonomy (NCBI): domain Eukaryota; kingdom Viridiplantae; phylum Streptophyta; class Magnoliopsida; order Asparagales; family Iridaceae; genus Iris; species Iris pallida. Next base: position 14,174,046 of record JANAVB010018998.1, read on the forward strand.
ATATATATATTATATATATATATATATTATATATGTATATATATATAGATATATATCTATATATATGTATATATATATGTATATATATATATATAAAAAAAAAAAAAAAATCTATATATATATATATATATATATATATATATATTATTATCTATATATATATATATATGGGATGTGGATCCCTCATATATATATATATATATCTATATATATATATATATATATATATCTATATATAATATATTATATATATATATTATATATATATATATATATATATATAATTATATATATAGATAATATATACACTCCATATATACCTCCTATATATATATATATTCTATATATATATATATATATATATATATAATATATATATATATATATATATATATATATATTGGAGTGTATATATAATATATATATAATATAATATATAATATATATATATATATATATATATATATATATATCTATATATTTTATATATATATATAGATAATATATATATATATATATATTATATATATATAATATATATATATATATATATATATATATTATATATATTATATATAATATATATATATATATATATATTGGAGTGTTTATATATATATATATATAGATATATATTATATATATATATATATATATATACTCCAATATATATTATATATATATATATATATATTATATATATATATATATAGATATATATATATATTAACCAATGGTCTATGCCTTCATTGAAAAGGAAGTAGAGGTTGGACACCGGGAGAGAGCCCAAGTTCCTACAAACTGAGGGGGTTGCCCTTAATGAAGCTCTTCTTTCTTTTCTTTTTAAACAAGGAAAAAAAAAGTAGAAATTCGAAATTTGAAATTTCGAAAATTCGAAGCAACCGAAATTTCGAAAAAGCAAAATATCAGAAAAAAATTGAACTTTCAAACGGGTCAAAGACCCGGGGGACGGGTTCAAAAGCCCGCGCGTGGGTCACTACCCGAGCGAGGGGGCACTCTACCCAAGCTGGGCAGCACGCGGCCCGAGAGGATGCAAGACGCTACCCAGGGCACGCGGCCCGAAGGGTTGCGGGCGCACAGCCCGATGTGCGATGCTCTAACCAAGGGGGTGGGAGCGCGCTGCTCCCCGACGAGACGTCTGGAGCAGGACAACCCGGCGGGGGAAGCCGGGTGGGGGAGGCCGGGGATGTCGCTGGCGAAGGAGACCAGCCCGGCGTTGGGCTCCGGAGGGCGAACTCAGGGAGCCGGGAGGGTGGTGGGGGAGGGGAGTGGGGTGGTGGAAGCTCGGCCGGCGAGAGGGGCGGCCAGCCGGCGCATGCAGATAGAAGTCACCACCTCTTAGGGGGCTGGCCCTCCGACGGGCGCCGGAGGGAGCGCCGAAGCTCTCTGCAAGGGGGAGGGGATGCGTCGCCGGGGCGGATTGGACCGCCGACGAAGAGAAAAGCCGAGTCGGTGGGGAGAGTCGGGAGCGGCGACGAGGATGCCAAGCTCACCGAGTGCCATCACGCGGGGACCAAAGTCGGGGGAGCTCCCGGGGGGGCTCGCCACCCGCAAGGGGGGAAGACCGCCGACGACGGGAGCGCCGGGGGGAAGGAGAGAGGGGGCCACTCCGTGGCTGCCTGGGGGAGGAGCGGAGGTTGGGAGGCACGCGGGTGGCCCTGGATATTATATATATATATATATATATATATATCTATATTCTATATATATTATATATATATATATATTAACAATGGCTAAAGCCTTCATTGAAACAGTAGAAGATATGATAGAACCGGGAGATAGCCCAAGTTCCTACAAGTTGCGGGTGAAACCCTTAACACAAATCCTGACGCGATGCGTCTAAACCAAAATTCTTTTTTTTGATACTAACAGAAATTCGAAAAGGACAAAAATGAAATTCAAAATTTGAAAGAAATTAAAGGCGTTGGCACAGGACCCCAGGGGGGCAGTTGCGCGCCCAATGGGGGGCACACAGTCCAAGCAGGCGCATGGCCCGAGGGTCAAAGCCCAAGGCCATGCGACCCGAGGGGGCGGGCGCTCGGCTCAAGGAGCCTCGGTCCCCCCCATGGCGCTGCGCGCCACTAGCCGCCGACCGTAGGGAGATCAACTCGAAGGACGACTCCTGGGGGAGGGGGGACCGCTCCCGAGGAAGGTGGGGGAGGTCGACTCCGGTCGGAGGAGATCTCGGCGGGAGCCGGCAGAGGGGACGGGGGGGAGGAGGAATGGTGGGTTCTCGGCCGGAAGAAAGGGTAAGCCGGAGGGGCGAGCAGCCGCGCGAGAGAGGGGCTCGGCCGGCGGGAGGGAGAGGCCAGCCGGCACAGCGCTGAGCTGGGGGCTCGACCTCCGGGGGCCTAAGGCCGACCACCTGCTAGAGGGAGACCCCACCGGCGTAAGGTTTGGGGAAGCGTCGGAGCGCGTAGCCGTGGGCGGCCGTAGAGGGCGGCGACGCCACGGCCGCTGAGGAGGACGCCAGGGCGGTGGAGAAGCGCGCTGAGGGCCACAGCGCGAGGGCAGGGGAGGGGCACGCCGAGGGTCCATCAACCGACGCCGAGGAGGACGACAGGGCTACCGATGCCAACAAGGGGGGGCCTCGGACGTCGGAGGGAGAGCCGGCGGAGCTGGTTGGGCGGAGGCGGGGATAGCTCCGGGGCCGCCGGGAACAGGAAGGAGCGAGAGAGCCGGCCACTGAAGAGAGGGAAACGCGGGAGGGGTCGCCACCGCGGGAGGAGAAGCGGCACGGGTAGCGGCGAGGACGGGTGACGCCGACCACGAAAGCGGAGCAGCAAGCGGAGGACGCGCCGGGAAGTGGGGCGAGACAGGCGGAGCGCGGCTCGGGACGGGCGGAGGGACGAGCGAGGGCGGTGGAACGACTGGGGGGACCACCGCCAAAGGAGGGAGGTCGGACGCCAGACGACTCACCCGGTGACGCCGTCGAGGGCGTCTGCGCCGCGGAGGGTGTGGGGGAGGCCGCACTGGCAGGTGGACGCCGGCCAGCCTGGTTGACGGGAGGGTGGGAAAACGGTGGGGGGGCTTGGCTGCCGAGGGGGAAGAAGAACCCCGCGGCAATGCCCAGGGGGCCGACCGGCCACCAGAGCCACCCGGCCACAAGGTGGCAAGGGGGGCTCCGGCGTACAGCGGGGGAGCAGCCGCCGGACGGAAACCGAGCAGAGGCTCCTGGCCCCTTCCCCTTTATATATATATATATATATATATATATATATATATATATATATATATATATATATATATATATATATATATATATATATTTATATATAAAAAAAAATATATATATATATATATAACTATATATATATATTTATATATATTTAGCGGATCAAAAGCCCCCTTAGAAAACCCCCTAAAAATCCCCCTCACTCTAACTCGTAATATTAATGTTAATATTAATGTTAATATTAATGTTAATGTTAATATTAATGTTAATATTAACATTAAATACTAAATTAACATTAAATTTAACATTAAAATTAATATTAACATTAACATTAACATTAATATTAACATTAACATTAACATTAATATAAAAAAATAAAAAAATTAATATTAACATTAACATTAATATTAACATTAACATTAATTTTAACATTAATATTAGCATTAATATTACGAATTAGAGCGGGGGGGTTTTTAGGGGGTTATCTAAGGGGGGCTTTTGATCTGCTCCCATATATATATATATATATATATATATATATATATATATATATAGGAGTATATAATTTAAAAAATGGCTTCTGATAAATTCTCCGCTCGTGCGCCCCTGGGGCGATTGCCCCCCCCCCCCCTGACCGGCTTCTGCTCGCCCGGCATCCGGAGGCCACCCAGGCGCCCACCGTCCGTTTCCTTCGTCTTCTCCTCCTCCTTGCCTCCATGTCCGGTACCCCCTCCTCTGTTCCCAAGCGGCCGGCGGCGCAGCCGCTCGGCCTCGGGCCCTCGCTAGGGTTCCCTCCGGTCCTTTCCCTCCCTCCGTCTACTACGGGCCCCTCCACTGCTTCCGTCTTCGCGACGGACGTGGAGGGCTTTCCCTCCGTCTGCGATCCAGGATCCAACCCCCTCAGCACAGTTCCCCTACTGGCGGCGAACTCAGTGGCATCCTCCATCCGAGTGGCCTTACCGACGTTCTCGGATGGTCGGGACTGCCGTCCCCCGATGAGCACTCGTCGGTCCCCTGTCCCAAGTCGCAGTCTTGCATCGGGGACCGTGAAGCATTGGATCCTGTATCGGGTGTCCGGACAGCCTTGAATCACGTGGCTGCACTCCAATTCCCGCCTGGAGGTTCAACCCTGGGTCCCACCAGGGAATGCGCTGGCTTGTACGCTCATGCGCCCAAGGAGTCTGCTCCTTGCCATGTTGCTCATGTAATCTCTGGCCAATTCAGTGGGGTCATGGGTCATGCATCCACAACTTGTAGTGTGCATGCGCCCGCGGTAGATGTATGTGCCGCCCAACTCTATTCTCACCCCCTATGCGCCCTCTGCGGTGCTACCCTGCCCGCTGTGCAGCTCCATGTAGGCGGCTCCTCCCTCTGGACGCATTCTCGTCCAGTACAATCGGTTCCCCCCTTCTCCCCCTGCCGCACTTTCTTCCGCTGTGCAGCTCCATGTAGGCGGCTCCTCCATAAATTTCGACTATACTTTTATCGATTTTGGTACTGATTTAAAAATTTTATTGTACGTCGCGTAGTCGTATTGTATGTTGTACGTAAACGGCATATTTCGTAATTGCTCGTCGAGTGCAAATATGTGTGAGCATACATATTTTTAGAAAAATATTTTTATTTTTATTTTTATAGTTCAAAATAATTTATATAATAAATACTTTGCTATCATACAAAATTTGCTAAGTTTGTTCTTTTCATTTTAAAGGCCCTTCAGTTATAAATAATAAATAATATTTTTATTAGAATGGTATATTTATATAAATATTATTTGTGCATATATATATATTTCATAATTATATATTAGATTATTTTAAATAATAATATAATTTTTAAAATTATTATTATTAGTATTTTTGGAAAAACATATTTTGAAATTATTGTGGCAATTTAAATCTTTGATTTTATTTTATGGATTTAATTTAAATAGTTTAAAGATAGAAATTATATTTAATTTGAGTTGAGATGATCTAGATTTAAATTGGAATTTGATTGAATTTAGATTTGATTGATTTAAATTTAATAATTGAATTATCTAATTAGGTTTAAATAAATCCTATTCTTTATCCTAATGGAAATTCCCACCTCCTATATAAGGAGAGGTACTCATCCATTATTCTCTACAAATTATTCCACAGAATTTCCACCACAATGTAAGTGCCTCGTGTCTGTGTCCAAACAACCTTTTCCGTGTTAGCCGTGACGGCCTCGGGTCCGACCCCGGGTGTCTTTCCAATAGGTTAATTCTTTTACATATACATTATTCCTTTCAGTGTCGACAGCTCCGATACTATACACCACCAATTCCTACCCCAAATCCTATACTAAATCCATCTCCGTCGTCACCCCCGACAAGAACCCGTCTTCTCCGACAAAGGCCATCACCGCCATCATACGCCTACCACTACGCTCGCCCCATCTCAGCCTCGACTCTCGGCCAACCGCACCACAGACCCCCGACCAGCGTTGGCCACTCGACACGGCCATGCTCGCTACCACCGCCAGAACACTCCGGCCAGTCCCGACCACCCTGCCTATTCCTCGCAGCCAGCCTCTCCTTTCCGAAGGCAAACCACAACCACCTTCACCATCCCCCGGCCAACAACCATCCGACCACCACCATCCGCCACCTACTCCATTGCCCCGCCCCCAGGGGATCACCACCGCCACCATCGACAAACTTCAAAACCACCAAGCACCACCACCGTCACCCCTGTCACGTCCCGCACCCATTTTTTTTAAACGGATACGAGACGTGTCCAAGCCAGCCTACGCCGCAGTGTCGGCGGTAGAACGCTGTCACGGCCATGAAGATCAAAATCCCAAATAATGCTCATTCACAAAAATTAATTTAACTTACAATGATCACAAGTTTTACATTTGCAGAAAATATAAACTTGTACAAATATTGAATGACTATAGCTCAACTTTCTAGCTAGTCTCTAGGCCTTCGTCTGCATTTACACCCGTATCTCCCAATGCTAAATGGATCCACGGCTAACCTGAAAATGTTGGTTTCTAGTCAGGAATGGAATGAGCACAATTCACTGAATGCAATTTCAAATAAAGAAAATGACTATAAAACAAAAGTTAGACATCAATCATGAGTTTTTAAAAAATAAATAGTAAAGCTGTGAGAAAAGACAGTAAAGTAAATAATGTAGACAATACCTTTCCAACTGTTAGAAATACCTTGATATGCGATCGGTCTGGGGTACTACACCGCACGGTCTACGATGTCTACTTGCATGAAAATAAACACGGGCTACAATGTCTACTTGCAGAAAATAAACACGGGCTACAATGTCTACTTGCAGAAAATAAACACGGGCTACAATGTCTACTTGCAAAAAATAAACACGGCTACAATGTCTACTTGCAGAAAATAAACACGGGCTACAATGTCTACTTGCAGAAAATAAACACGGGCTATGGTCAGATCACATATCTTTGGTATTTCAAGTTCCCGACTCATTGTTTTATAATAAAATAAAATTCACATAATTAATGACCAGTCAATGAGATATAGTAAAGATCAATATCGAAATGCAGACAATAAACTGTACTCGCCTGTGGTCCTCTGCTGGTGAAACCGACAGTCTGAACTACTCAATGTGCCACAATAGTCAAAAACCCGTACAACAGTCCCCGGAAGCTGAAATAAACATCACCAATGTTCTCAGAATAGTCAAATTAGCTTGAATTGCCTATCCTTAAGTCCAATTCTGGACACAGAGGCAAAACGGTAATTTTGGGTCAAAGCGGTGTCCGCCGTTGGACCCGCTTTGCACCGAAAAGTGTGCCAGAGTCAACGGACTCTAAAGTCGTCAAACTACATGTCTACGGATTCAGTTTTCGATACGAACCCAACCGTATGTCCAAAGCTGGATTCCGGCGGGCCGTGCACAAAATCACCCGTCGAGTCGGACCTTAGGGCCCACAAAACGGCGATCCAATCAACTATCTCAGAATCGGACCAAACTTGGCATACAGGACCAAAAAAATGATACGGTCCTGTTGGCGCAAGTTTCGTCTCGATCTGATAAGCGTACACAAAGTAATTGAAAAATTTGCAAAGTGCACGATACGGGGAATTTCGACGGATACGCAGCAAATTTGTCGCGCACACGCGACCAATTTAAATTCCGTCAAAGCCCACACGACCACAAAATCGTTACGCAGCTTTTGATGCTTACGGTGCGCGACCACGTTGCCCGAAATGGCGGGACGCACGTCGGGTGGAATAATTTTCTAGTTTTTAAAACAGGTTTTTGGAAAACTTCAGAATCCGATTTCTCGGCACGTAGTCGATGAAATCAAATTCCGCAAAAAGGGATTCGAAGCCCTACATGTTGTCAATAAATGCCTTCTAATAGGTTTTCTAAATTATGCATGGTTTGAAAGATAAATAAATGCGAAGTAGGCTAATTCAACTGTTTTCTGTCCTGTTTTTAAACAGGTTTTTCGGCAATTTAAACTAGAATTTTCTAGAGTTTCGGATCGCTAGAATCTAAACTAATTGATAGGGATTATAGAGGGTTAAATCAAGATCATACCAGAACTTATGGTTCACGAAACGATTGATCACACGTCGGGAAAATGCCTCGCGAAGTGGCCTCCTCGCTCTGCTAACACGCGCCTGTGCGCGGCTGAAACGTGCGCGTGGCCGTGCGCGGCCTTGCCCGGCGACCGCCGGCCGTCCCGCGGTGGCGCAGTAGGCACACGCGTGTGGGGAACGGCATGCAGGTTGCCGCGAAAGCTTGGGTTGTTCGGGTTTTAGAAGTCTGTTCTCTCGAACTCTCTCTCTCGTACATATATACATACGTATATATAAAAACCCGAGAGAGAACAGGGGGTCGGCTCTTGGGTTTGTACAGGTTGCAGCTGTGGAATTTCTCAGTTTTGAGTTGTGTAAACCCGGGCCTGGGTTGAGGGGGAAAGGCTCAGGGTTCTGTTTATTCTTTTACTTCCATTCTATGTATAGTTTAATGCTTATACATATATATATATATATATATATATATATACACACACACACACACACACACATATATATATATATATATATATATATATTTTTTTTTTTTTAATATATATATATATATACATGTATATATTCACACACATCACATAAAATAATATGTATTTACGCACAAATGTATCTATATACATATAAACGTATATATACACCAATTAATATTTATATACACACATAAATAAATATCTACACAAGATATATGTCCCTATATTTTCCTATATATATATATATATATATCAATAAAAATATTACGTGCCTCTTCCTACTATATATATATATATATATATATATATATATATATATATATATATATAATATATATATATATTATATATATATATATATATATATATATAATATATATATATATATATATATATATATATACACAAAATATATGTACCCATATATTCATATATATACCTATATAGTAATCTCCATAAATCTAAATAACCTCAATAATATTATAATAATAATAATAATAATAATAGTAATAGTAATAGTAATAACAACGAAATTCAATAAATCAATAACGGTGTATACACCACCATGCGCAGTCTAAAAATCCCAAAACGTACAATAGACCCATTTTATACAAAAGTCACTGAATATCTCTAATAATAATATTTATAATATTTAATTAAGAATACTTAAAATATCCACTAATTCATTAAAATGAAATTTACGCTCTCATACCAAATTCCACCTACATGAATGTCATCGGACGTGCCGCCTGACTACATGAGCTTGGGCTCAGTTCAGGTCCAGTCCGGGCTAAAATGGTATAATCGGGTTCCCTAAACTCGATAATATAATTAATGATTAAATAAACTTCGGTAAGGGTTAAATCACAACTTGGCCTGGCTTTCCTAGTTAGGACATCACTATGACTCGGCCTTCCCTACCAGGGCTAGTACACTAGCCAAGGCACGCCATTGCACTATCCGTGCCACGATTTCTAGTCACCATGCACTCCAAAACTCCACCAGGGCTGAAATCATCTACCGTAATAATTAACTAAATAATTATCTTATAAAATCTAAAAATCACCATTCCAATAAAATAAATAATAATAGAAAATATTCTAAGTTTTCTGGGAAGGGCAGCTATAAATCTACCCACCTTAAAATAATTTCGTCCTCGAAATTCTAATTCATAACTATTCCTTAAATTCAAAAGGAGTTCTATTATTACCTTAATCTCCTTAAATTTAATTCCTCAAAAATAGTTTATATCCTTCTCATTGGCCATTTCGGCAACTACAAAAATCTCGAGGACTTCTACCCACCTTTGGTCACACTACTCCCTCAAAGCTATGTTACTAAAATTTTATAATCATCCAACTATTTGTTATAATTGCTACCAATTGATATCTACTGAATACGGCACCTATAAATCTCTCATATCTATCAAATAACCCAAAATCTAACAAACAACAAATTTACACAAGTAGCTAAAAATATTAGTAAATTCTAATAAGCATGACCATTTGTCACTCTACAATAGGAAGGTCAGGAAGATAAGAAAAAATAATCGAGAGCGAATATAAAGCTTCCAGAGCGGTAGAGGATATCCAATGATGTAGACAGAACAAGTTTATAAACCATTGACTTATTTGCTAGATTGGGCTACGTTCTAGTCCAGTCACTTGCTAAATCAAGAACCCTTCGTTTCTTAGAGGGGCTTGAAATTCGTAGAATACAAAAGTTCTGTCTTCGAAATTCTGAACAGGTTTCATAATAGAACGGAAATTAGAGAAATCAAGATTGTGATCTATCCCGTGGTTATTTAAACACAAACAAGGGATATAAATGCAATACAAGATCGTATCGCGACTCCTAGGTAGACGGGATAAGGGTTACGAATGACTTCACATTCTACGAGAGGGAGACTACGTAATAGGTATAGGGACCTATCTCAAATAGTCCGATTTTATAGTCAACTATGGTGGTATGCATGGACGGGTTTAACTGGATCTAAATGGGTTCTCCGATTGGACACCAATCATTAGTTGGATGAACCTTGGATTTCAATCTATATGGACTGAACAAGGTTCCAACGATAAACTATTTTTTATTAGGTTAGGGTAACCTAGAATAGTTTTCCACCCAAGTAGTTGAGCTTGTTGGGCAGTCGGATTGGTTAAATAGGTTTTGTAAGCCCTAAAGATGCGCCTTCCGTGACTTTTATGTTTAAGTAGCACGAGAAGACACAATTAAATGGCACACTAGTGACATGTGCGTAGTGGGCTTCCAGTCGATCACAATCATATATTGGGTCGGATAAATTGAGTCAGAGTTGAGACTCTAGTAAAAGTCGGAAAGCATACCGGTATTATGGTAAGGGTTATAACTCGTCCTTCCGTCCTGAAAGTCGTACCATAAAAATAGAGTATAAAGGGACGTGTTTGAGTGGGACATGATATACCTAGATGAAGGTGGACTCGTCTAGATCTTGCATATGTAATTTGTTGGAAGGTAACAGCTGGTCTCGTGCTCCGAATATTAATGACACGGCCGGGGACACAAAATGATCTAAAAGAAATGTGGGAGTCCAAGGGCACTAATCATCATCCTAAAGGAAGTTATTCTAACCACTCGACAATCCTGGTATATCCTAAAAATTTTAGAGGGCTTACAGTCTACCCACCTTAAAATAGGACATAATCTTAGGAGTATTGAGGTTAGAGGGTTCCCAAAATCCGGATATTGTACCTCGACTCTTTGTTAATAGAGAATAAGGCACGGCGTAACAAAATATGGTAGATATAGTCAAGTCAAGGATCGTTCCTCAATAAATGGAAAACGAGTGTGTAAAATGACACATGGTCGATAAAATAGAATAATATGCTTGACCACAGTATATATGAGTTGTAGTGATCATGCATTGCTGTTGACAACTGGTAGATCATAATATGACAGGGTATTTAAGCTATGGTATTGGCTAAGCTAGTGACTGTGGTGTTCCAACACTAGTTAGGTCTTAATAATAAATTTACATAACTAGAGCAACATTTGTTGGAAACCAATCTCGGGATGAGTGTCACGGTAAATGATTACCCTATTGTCCACTCATCTCATGTCTAACTGTGGGCTTCAGTCGAGGAAGGGTTGGTTCAAGGCTTAAGGGTTGCTAGTTAAGGCAAGCTTCCAGCAAATAGTTAGAGACTCACAACATTTGGTTTCTTGAGAATAGATAGTCTCCTAGGTTGACGTTTTAACTAAGGGTAGAACCCTAATCATTCTCAAATTCAGATGGCTTGACAACCCCAATAGTAGTTTGAGGGACGAGAGGAGAACGAGTAACTTAATCACATGACTGGCCGATGGTAGCTATACTTGTGTATATAACTATCATAGCCATAGGGATACTCTGTATCTCTCTACCATCACGAGCTTTCGTCTTTCCAAATCGATGAAAGACAAAAATAATAAAGAATTCAAGGGAGATGTCATCGAATACAATCACGTGATTCAAAGGCGAATGTATAGTTCAAAAAGAATTGTCAAGACAGTCGTGGATGAGATCCTAGATACCTATATATCTCCATCCACGTAGTGTAATTAAACGAAGAGCGAACCAAATGCATCATGGTTGATCAGACCATAATACACTGATTCTGATTAGACAATAAGTTAGCAGGCGTCCCCACTAAACATATGCCTCGAATCAAGCTCGAGAACAGAGTAAGCTTGCAAAAACTAGGCTGTAATAGCAGCGTTGGTCAAGATAGTCAAGATTTCAGTACGCGAGATTTTTGAAAAGAGGCACAAGTAGTTCGAATTTTGTGAGAATCAAACCTTACCCGGTGTTCTTGCTTATACAGTCTTCCTACTATCTTCTTTCCACAAGGACTTGGTCGACTAATGGGTTATGGACATTCTAGATTCCATATTCTAGTTAAACCTATTAGTGTCAGTCATTTACCTTGTCAATAGATCATAAGGACCACGGAATGCTAGGTCGGGAGACACGCTACCCAATCTCACAGAACTTCCACTACTATTGGCTTCAGATCTTATAGAACATACTGGTACTGTCTTATCCTCTACAGTATCCCTAATTTATAATCACGTCTGAAGTCATTTCACCGAGAATTATGCCTCGTCCGTATACTCGGGCGATGGCAAACTCTTGGTTTCGTAACTCAAATATGATACAAACCGAACATTACTTAACCCTATACAATATTGGTTCGAGCTACGATCAAAGAGTGGACTACTAGCCATATTTCTAGCAATATTCTATAACCCATATTTCTTAAACTAATTTCAACTCTAGGGGTCGTGTCTCGCCATTGCGCTGCTAGCTGCAGTGAATTCATGGTCTCCATATTTCAAATATATGGAGACAGTGCGCTGCTGTCCTACCATTATGAGTTAACTAACATTCCTTTAACTAAATATGTAAAAACTCATAATCTGTTTGAGATTCAAACAAGTTGTCTATGAAATAAACGTAAGTATTTGTCCTATTAGCCACAACCCTTAGAATAAAATATTGAACATGGAGGAAATAACTGAAGACAAAAGGAATACAAATATTCTAGTATCCATTTCGTGTGTATTCTAACCATGGAGGAAAACCTTGAATCGAAACCAACTCGAGGTTCGTATATGGGTAACATAATAATAAAAAAATTCTTAGGGCAAAATTGGAACTAAATAGGCAATTTGGAATAAGATGTGTGGATGATATCTAAAGAGGCAAGGAGAAGGAATTGATGATTCATCTAGGTTAGATCAGTAATTCTAGGAAGCTCTGTCTTACCAAGTGAATAATCTATCCACGTTGGATCATATCGTCCTATCAAGAGGTAATAGTGTACCTATGGGGATCTGATAACTATCAAAATTAATAACTTCTTATCTACATTGCATGGCCTAGACTACCCATCGGTAAATTTGTATAAGGGACTCCTAGTCCTAGTCATTCTCGTAAATTAAATTAATTTCTAATTCGTGAATGAGCATTTCTAGTCGCAGGCTCGCAATAGTACGACTAACTTAAGTACTATCACGAGTTTGCATGATTTGCAAAAACAGACCTGCATGGGCCACCATAAAAACTTGTCACGATCGGCACCCATTTTTTTTAAACGGATACGAGACGTGTCCAAGCCAGCCTACGCCATAGTGTCGACGATAGAACGCTGTCGCGGCCATGAAGATCAAAATCCCAAATAATGCTCATTCACAAAAATTAATTTAACTTACAATGATCAAAAGTTTTACATTTGCAGAAAATATAAACTTGTACAAATATTGAATGACTATAGCTCGACTTTCTAGCTAGTCTCTAGGCCTTCGTCTACATTTACACCCGTATCTCCCAATGTTAAATGGATCTACGGCTAACCTGAAAATGTTGTTTTCCAGTCAGTAATGGAACGAGCACAATTCACTGAATGCAATTTCAAATAAAGAAAATGACTATAAAACAAAGGTTAGACATCAATCATGAGTTTTTAAAAAATAAATAGTAAAGCCGTGAGAAAAGACAGTAAAGTAAATAATGTAGACAATACCTTCCCAACTGTTAGAAATATCTTGATATGTGATCGGTCTGGGGTACTACACCGCACGGTCTACGATGTCTACTTGCATGAAAATAAACACGGGATACAATATATACTTGCAGAAAATAAACACGGGCTACAATGTCTACTTGCAGAAAATAAACACGGGCTACAATGTCTACTTGCAAAAAATAAACATGGGCTACAATGTCTACTTGCAGAAAATAAATACGGGCTATAATGTATACTTGCAGAAAATAAACACGGGCTACAATGTCTACTTGCAGAAAATAAACACGGGCTATGGTCAGATCACATATCTTTGGTATTTCAAGTTCCCGACTCATTGTTTTATAATAAAATAAAATTCACATAATTAATGACCAATCAATGAGATATAGTAAAGATCAATATCGAAATGCAGACAATAAACTATACTCGCCTGTGGTCCTCTGCTGGTGAAACCGACAGTTCGAACTACTCAATGTGCCACAATAGTCAAAACCCGTACAACAGTCCCCAGAAGCTGAAATAAACATCACCAATGTTCTCAGAATAGTCAAATTAGCTAGGATTTCCTGTCCTTAAGTCCAATTTTGGACACAGGGGCAAAACGATAATTTTGGGTCAAAGCGGTGTCCGCCGTTGGACCCACTTTGCACCGAAAAGCGTGCTAGAGTCAACGGTCTCTAAAGTCGTCAAACTATATGTCTACGGATTCAGTTTTCCGATACGAACCCAACCGTATGTCCAAAGCTGGATTCCGGCAGGCCGTGCACAAAATCACCTGTCGAGTCTGACCGTGGGGCCCGCAAAACGGTGATCCAATCAACTATCTCAGAATCGGACCAAACTTGGCATACAGGACCAAAAAAATGATATGGTCCTGTTGGCGCAAGTTTCGTCTCGATCTGATGAGCGTGCAAAAAGTAATTAAGAAATTTGCAAAGTACACGATACGGTGAATTTCGACGGATATGCATCAAATTCGTCGCGCACACGCGACCAATTTAAATTCCGTCAAAGCCCACACGACCACAAAACCGTTATGCAGCTTTCAATGCTTACGGTGTGTGACCACGTTGCCCGAAATGGCAGGACGGATGTCGGGTGGAACAATTTTCTAGTTTTTAAAACAGGTTTTTGGGAAACTTCGGAATCCGATTTCTCGGCACGGAGTCGATGAAATCAAATTCCGCAAAAAGAGATTCGAAGCCCTACATGTTGTCAATAAATACCTTCTAATAGGTTTTCAAAATTATGCATGGTTTGGAAGATAAATAAATACGAAGTAGGCTAATTCAACTGTTTTTCGTCCTGTTTTTAAACAGGTTTTTCGGTAATTTCAACTCGACTTTTCTCGAGTTTCGGATCGCTAGAATCTAAACTAATTGATAGGGATTAGAGAGGGTTAAATCAAGATCATACCAGAACTTACGATTCACGAAACGATCGATCACACGTCGGGAAAATGCCTCGCGAAGTGGCCTCCTCGCTCTGCTAACACGCGCCTGTGCGCGGATGAAACGCGCGCGTGGCCATGCGCGGCCTTGCCCGGCGACCGCCGGCCGTCCCGCGGTGGCGCAGTAGGCGCCTTTTGTGGGGAACGGCGCACAGGTTGCCACGAAATCTTGGGTTGTTCGGGTTTTAGAAGTCTGTTCTCTCGAACTCTCTCTCTCGTACATATATACATACGTATATATATAAAAACCCGAGAGAGAAAAGGGGGTCGGCTCTTGGGTTTGTACAGGTTGCTGCTGTGGAATTTCTCAGTTTTGAGTTGTGTAAACCCGGGCCTGGGCTGAGGGGGAAAGGCCCAGGGTGATATTTATTCTTTTACTTCCATTCTATGTATAGTTTAATGCTTATATATATATATATATATATATATATATATATATATATATATATATATATATATAAAAATATATATATATATATATATATATATATATATATATATATTCACACACATCACATAAAATAATATGTATTTACGCACATATGTATCTATATATATATATATACGTATATATATATATATATATATATATATATTTTTTGGAATAAAGAACTTTTATTGAACGGAAAAAACACTACAGGGACAACAAACTACACAGGCCAGCCAAACCCACATAAACCAACACGTCAGCTAGCCAAGACCGCAAAAGGCAGACACCCAAAATAAGAAAGAAGTTTAAAATTTGAAACGCGCACTGTCCCGAGGGGGGGCACGTGGCAAGTCCGCACGGAGGAGCCCACGTGGCCCAGAGGCAGCACGTGGCCCGATGGGACGCGGGTCCCAAGGGAGCAACGGTCCCGAGAGAGGGACGGGGCTCGAGGAGACTCCTCGGGACGGCCGCGCGGTGCCAGCGGGGAAGAGAGGGAGGGGGAAAGGCGCTGCTGGAGGTCCCGCCACTGCGGCGGGGGGGGGGGGGCTAAGCCATCCAAGGAGGGGAGCTGAGGGGCCCAGCGCCGGACTGCCTCCGCCGGAGGGGCGGAGAGACGGGAAAGGCGGAGAGGAGGATCAGGGCCTCGGGCGAGGCGGGGGAGGGTGAACACCGTCGTCCGGGGAGGAGGGGGAATCACCACCGGCAGGGGACACGGCGGGGACGCCAGGAGGGGGGGGACGCGAGCGGAGGAGGGGCCGCGATGCCGGGGCGAGGACAGAGTCGGCGCCGGAGAGCTAGGACGCGCCGAGACGACTAGGAAAGGCGACGAGAGCGCACCCCGGCCGAGGAGGGGGCGGGGCAGAAGCGGAGGCGGGGAGAGGAGCGGGAGGGTGGATGGCTGACGGGGAGGGGCGCTCCTCGGCCAGGGACCCAGAACCACTGCCGGGAGGAGGGGTCCCGCCAGTAGGCCCCGGCGGACGGAGCAGGAAGCGAAGCAGAGGCGGAGGGCGGAGGAGGGGGTACGGCGGCCGAGAAGGACAGGGACGGCGGGATGCCCGCTGCCGCCACAGGAGGGGCTAGGGCAGGAAGGGATACGGGAAGGGGAGGAGGGACCCCTGCCTCGGCGGAGGGAGGCGCCGAGGGAGGCTGCTCGGAGGAGGCGGGAGGAGGCGCGAGAGGAGGCGGGTGCGCGGCGAAGCAGTCCGACTCAGAAGCGGGGAGGAGCTCGGGCTGGGTGGCTGCCGGAGGGGGGGCGACTGCCTGGGCAAGGGGGGGCTGGGATGGGGGAGCACCGGGGGCTGCCGATGGCGGGGGAGGCGGAGCTGGGAGGTGATCAGTGGAGACTCCCGGAGGCGCGGAGACAGGGGCCGCCGGAAGGAGGGGGACCGAGGCGGTCGACACCGGGGGGAGGGGGGGCGGAGGGGGGAGTTGAGCCCACAAGGGGGCGCGGCTCAGCGGAGAGGACGGGGACCGGCGGGAGCGGCGGGCCGGGGCCCGGAGCTGTCGCCCAACGACCGAGAAGGGAGGGGCCCGGAGCAGTCGGGGGTCGCCGCGCGCGACGACGCCGGCGACGCCGAGAGGGGCTGCGGCGCCGGGGAAAAGGAAGGAGAGGGGGGGTCGGCCGCATGTCGGGCAGACTCCGGGCGGCCATCCGCAGGGAGCGGGGAGGCCGGAGATGAGGGGGGGCCACGTCCGGCGGCGGGGCGCCGGCGGTCGGCCGGCCTCCAGCCCAGCACGGAGGGGGCGGGAGCTCCTCTCCAGGGGACACAAGTCCAGAAGCCTCCCATCACACTATTCTATATATATATATTATGTATATATATACGTATATATACACCAATTAATATTTATATACACACATAAATAAATATCTACACAAGATATATGTCCCTATATTTTCCTATATATATATACGTATATTTTCCTATATATATATATATATATATATATATATATATATATATATATATGTATATATATATATATATATATATATATATATATATATATATATATATATATGTATATATATATATATATATATATATATATATATATATATATATATATATATATATATATATATATATATATATAAAATATATATATATATATATATATATATATATATATATATATATATATATATATATATTTATATATATATATATATATATTTATATATATATATCAATAAAAATATTACGTGCCTCTTCCTACTATATATATATATATATATATATATATATATATATATATATATATATATATATATATATATATATATATATATATATATATATACCCATATATTCATATATACACCTATATAGTAATCTCCATAAGTCTAAATAACCTCAATAATTATAATAATAATAATAAGAATAATAATAATAATAATAATAATAATAATAATAATAATAGTAATAGTAATAGTAATAATAATAACAACGAAATTCAATAAATCAATAACGGTGTATACACCACCATGCGCAGTCTAAAAATCCCAAAACGTACAATGGACCCATTTTATACAAAAGTCACTGAATATCTCTAATAATAATATTTATAATATTTAATTAAGAATACTTAAAATATCCACTAATTCATTAAAACGAACTATACGCTCTCATACCAAATTCCACCTACATGAATGTCATCGGACGTGCCGCCTGACTACATGGGCTTGGGCTCAGTTCAGGTCCAGTCCGGGCTAAAATAGTATTATCGGGTTCCCTAAACTCGATAATATAATTAATGATTAAATAAACTTCGGTAAGGGTTAAATCACAACTTGGCCTGGCTTTCCTAGTTAGGACATCACTATGACTCGGCCTTCCCTACCAGGGCTAGTACACTAGCCAAGGCACGCTATTGCACTATCGTGCCACGATTTCTAGTCACCATGCACTCCAAAACTCCACCAGGGCCGAAATCATCTACCGTAATAATTAACTAATAATTATCTTATAAAATCTAAAAATCACCATTCCAATAAAATAAATAATAATAGAAAATATTCTAAGTTTTCTGAGAAGGGCAGCTACAACCCCATCATCGGCTCCCAAGGCCGGTGACCCCCAAAACCCACGAGAGAACCAAGAGTGAGAGGGAAAGAGGGCTCACCGTCGGCCGGATCTGGAGTGCCGCCGTGCGTGCGCCACTTTTCCTGCCAGCATTCGGGCAGCCGTACCTCCCCAGCGAGCCGCCGCGCTGCCTAGTCCCTCCGCCGCGCCAGCCATGGCCGGGCCGCGCACGTGCAGCTTCCGCCTACAACCCCGCTCGTCCATCCTCGTGCCCTAGCCGTCGAGTCCACCTCCGGGATGCGCTCCGCCCACGCATGCACGAGCCTCCACCGATCTAGGTTCAGCGCCGCCCGACCGGCCAAGCTCCTCCGCGTCTCCGTGCCGACCTGGAGCGAGCCGTCGGAACCCCCGAACTCCCTTTCTCCCCCTGGCTCTCATCTTCGACCCCTCATGCCATCTCAGCCGTTCTCTCTCCCACCCTCTCGATCTACTCTTCGCTCCACTGCCGGACCACCGACCCCCCGCCGCCTCACTCCCCCGATCACTCATTTCTTCCTCTCAGCTTTCCCTCTCTAAAACTCTTTTTCTCTGAACTTTGTTTTGTGGAGAACCACATGACTCTGCTTTATTCTTATTATTTTAATTATTATTATTATTATTATTATTACTATTATTATTATTATTATCATTATTATTATTATTATTATCTTAGTAAATAATTTTATTATATTTTTGTAAAAAAATATAATAGTAACTTAACTCTACATATAATTTCAAATTAGGTTCTTAGCCCTAAACTGATTTTTTATATTTTTAAGGTATTTATCTGTAAATATTTTTGGCCCATAAAAATATTTTATGATTGCATATTTTCTATTTAATTAAGAAATAGTTTTTGACTTATAAATTATAATGTAACCTAAAACGATTTTCTTTTTCTAGATTTTCAAGGTAGTTATCTAAAATATATATATATCTAAAGTCGTATTTTACAAACCTAGAGTTTTGGCCGAAAATGGTTTTATTGACTTTAAGTATTTTGTATTTTTTCTATAAATATTTTGGATTATGAAAAACTAGTTTTTAGGGATTATAAATATTTTCTAAAATTCGTATATATAATATTTATCCATTATTTCTTTTCTCCTAACCGTAACCAAGCCATTATACCTATCCTCCTGCTAATTCTGTCCTTCCTCCTATCGATCATAACTAATTTGACCATTTTGGACCCAATAGAACAGTCTGTGCCACCATCAGAGGTCACCTTGCATAGTTGTTACACCGAAGTCACAATTCGTGCCACATTGATCATTGCAGTACGCCAGGAGTCACTACCAGGCAAGACACCTTGCCTTTACTGTTTATTTTTCTTGCTCGATATCATGCATGCTTTATAATTATTTATTTCTAACAAATATAAATTGTTATTTCAAAATTTTATGTAGTTGCAAATTACTATACTTTAGTTTTCTTTATGCATTAGGCCTGGAGTTAAGGGACCACCTTTGTTTGTGCCGCATTCATGGGCCGACACTTGTGTACCACGATGTCACGTGTCTCATATAGATTCGGACTTGCGTACCGACCGTACATCGGTACGTACAGGACAAGCGTTAGGATATAACTGCTAATATAGTTTTCTAAAAGACTTAGCAGTTATTAGAAATATCGTGGTGTAGATTTAGCACGAGTAGTGCATGGGGAGGGTGAAGACAGTTATTAGGCGCAGGGGCTTTCATACATTTACTTTTCTCTAGCTGTCATTTGTGACTCAGCCGAGAGCTAGTGCGCCGTATATTTATTTACTTTCCTTTAGATGCCACTAGTACCTCGGTTGAAACACAAATGTGCCGTGCATTTACTTTCCTCTAGCTGCCGTTAGTGACTCACCCAAGAGCTAGTGGCCGTGCATTTATTTTTCTCTAGCTGCCTCTTAATTAGCTCTCACACGAGTGCTAATGGGCCGTGTATTTACTTTTCTCTAGATGCCACTAGTGCCTTGGTTGAAACGCTAACGCGACGTGTTTCTAGTCTCGGGAGCCCTTGTGTGTAACGTTGTCTTCAAAATACATTTTCACATAGAATGGTTAAGGACCTTTATTTGTGTAGTCACATATACTTTTCCGTTGAGCTTTATTTATTCAGTTATTGGCATGATATTATGTGTCTTGTTACGTCCCTCTGAGGACCTGGTTATCTCGCCAGGTGTGTGCTCTTGTCTTTCGCAGGTGTTCTAGCTCTAGTCGTGATCATCACTATTTCCTCGAGGATGATTGTACTTGGATCGTCTTCGCTTCGCTCGCCAAATTCATTTCCTTTCTCATGTATTTTCCCTTTACTTGTTGGTAGTGGATTTGTCTCCGTCCAACATATTGTATCAGGACAATTCATTATCATTATATAATATCTTTTATTCATTTATTTTGTTGTGGATGAGATTAGTTATGGTTCTACTGCATTTTACAGTTTACGTATATTTATTATACGGCTGGCATGTCTACGTTCCTAGTCCTACGTATTTTGGGACTGGTGTGTTACATATTTTTGTGGTGGCCCATGCAGGTCCAGATAAATTGTTTGGTTACTTTATCGTACCAAGCAAAAGCCTGCGTATAGGATTAGAAGTCTAGGATCTCATCCACATACTTGACCTCCTTCCTCGATTCAATATTTGAACTATCGTTCCACTCATCGACTGCATCTTGCTTGATTCCTTTCTATCATTATTCTTATCTTTCCTTCGTGCTTGCTAGAGATTGACCCTACTAGTTAGATGTCCCAAACACCCTTAGCTTAATTCTTTTAAGTTGGGTAGAATATCCCACGGCCTGACACACCCTTGATCGCTAAAGAGAATACAAATAATATTATCTAGACTATAGAAACTAGAAAAATTTAACCCATTTGGTCAACCAAGCCTTGGTCAATAAAACCATAGAATGGTAGTATAGGAATAAACAAGACTTAGATTCTCATGACTCTTAGAATATTCATATTTGTTTTTATTTCGTCTACCATCGTGCCTATGTTTTTACTACCTTGATTAATGATGCTAATATAGCCTAGTATTTGCAAGCTAATTCTTTATCGAGCTTAATCAAGGCATATGCTATTGAGCGGCCGCTCACTAACATATTGTCTAATCAGAACCGGTGCATGATGGTCTAATCAACCGAGTGCAATTTGGTTCGCTTTATATATATATATATATATATATATATATATATATATATATATATCAATCTACGTGGATGGGATGTAGTTGAACTTTTCCCTTAGAATTCCATCCACGACTGCCTTGACGATTCTTTTGAAATTTTACGGTAGCCTTTGAACCACGTACTTGTATTTGATAATGTCGTCTTTGAACTCCTTATTGCGTTCGCCTTCACCTATTTTAGAAGGACGAAGGCGTTATGCTAGAACTTCCTCTAGCCTTCCTATCAATCACCACTCAAATGTTGCTATATCTTCATCCTAAAACTACTCGTCCTTTCCTCGGCCCTATCATGACCTCCTAATCACTTAAATTAGGAGTGAATCTAATCGTTCTCTTCATCGTGCCCCCAACCTACTTTCAAGGAACCATTTCTATAAGTTCTTAAATTTATTATCTTGTTACCATAATATTCTTTACTGCCTATTATCTTGTTTTAACCTTAACCCTTACTCATTTTTGCGCTAACCCATGATCACTTTCGCCATTATTGAAATCACGATTTCCTAGTGCATGTTGTGAATGATTGTTCCTCACCAATACCCTTGTGCCTTCTCACCCCCTACTACTACTTCCTAATTTCGAGGACAAATTTTTTTTAAGTTGGGTAGGATGTAAAACCCCTAAATTTCTACTATACTTTTATCGATTTTGGTACTGATTTAAAATTTTTATTGTACGTCGCGTAGTCGTATTGTACGTTGTGCGTAAACGGCGTATTTCGTAATTGCTCGTCGAGTGCGAATATGTGCGAGCGTACATATTTTTAGAAAAATATTTTTTTTATTTTTATTTTTATAGTTCAAAATAATTTATATAATAAATACTTTGCTATCATACAAAAATTGCTAAGTTTGTTCTTTTCATTTTAAAGGCCCTTCAGTTATAAATAATAAATAATATTTTTATTAGAAAGGTATATTTATATAAATATTATTTGTGCATACATATATATTTCATAATTATCTATTAGATTATTTTTAAATAATAATGTAATTTTTGAAATTATTATCATTAGTATTTTTGGAAAAATATATTTTGAAATTATTATGGCAATTTAAATCTTTGGTTTGATTTTATGGATTTAATTTAAATAGTTTAAAGATAGAAATTATATTTAATTTGAGTTGAGATGATCTAGATTTAAATTGGAATTTGATTGAATTTAGATTTGATTGATTTAAATTTAATAATTGAATTATCTAATTAGGTTTAAATAAATCCTAGTCTTTATCCTAATGGAAATTCCCACCTCCTATAAAAGGAGAGGTACTCATCCATTATTCTCCACAAATTATTCCACAGAATTTCCAGCACAATGTAAGTGCCTCGTGTCTGTGTCCAAACAACATTTTTCGTGTCAGTCGTGACGGCCTCGGGTCCGACCACGGGTGTCTTTCCAATAGGTTAATTCTTTTACATATACATTATTCCTTTCAGTGTCGACAACTCCGACACTATACACCACCAATTCCTACCCCAAATCCTATGCTAAATCCATCTCCGTCGTCACCCCGGCAAGAACCCGTCTTCTCCGACAAAGGCCATCACCACCATCATACGCCTACCACCACGCTCGCCCCATCTCAGCCTCGACTCTGGGCCAACCACACCACAGACCCCCGACCAGCGTTGGCCACCCGACACGGCCATGCTCGCTACCACCGCCAGAACACTCCGGCCAGTCCCGACCACCCTCCCTATTCCTCGCAGCCAGCCTCTTCTTCCCGAGGGCAAACCACAACCACCTTCACCATCCCCCGACCAACAACCGTCCGACCACCACAATCTGCCACCTACTCCATTGACCCGCCCCCTGGAGATCACCACCGCCACCATCGACAAACTTCAAAACCACCAAGCACCACCACCGTCACCCCATCATCGGCTTCCAAGGCCGGCGACCCCCAAAACCCACGAGAGAACCAAGAGTGAGAGGGAAAGAGGGCTCACCGTCGGCCGAATCTGGAGCGCCGCCGTACGTGCTCCACTTTTCCCGCCAGCACTCGGGCAGTCGCGCCTCCCCAGCGAGCCGCCGCGCTGCCTAATCCCTCCGTCGCGCCAGCCATGTCCAGGCCGCGCACGCGCAGCTTCCGCCTACAACCCCGCTCGTCCATCCCCATGCCCTAGCCGTCGAGTCCACCTCAAGGATGCGCTCCGCCCGCGCATGCACGAGCCTCCGCCGACCTAGGTTCAGCGCCGCCCGACCGGCCAAGCTCCACCGCGTCTCCTCGCCGGCCAACCGGGAGCGAGCTGCCGGAACCCCCGAACTCTCTTTCTCCCCCTGGCTCTCGTCTTCGACCCCTCATGCCATCTCAGCCGTTCTCTCCCCTACTATAATGACCCGCTCCGTCCTAGCGGAACACCGATTCAAACGGCAAGTGCAACGACTCAAACGAGCCGTCGACCCGAAGAGTTGGCATCGACCTGATGAAGAATCGATGCAAGGCTTACATTGGCCTGTCAAGGATAATTCCAGACTTAGACTTTCAAAGGTGCGCTCGGAGTATTGTTTGACCGATGCGAGTGGCTCCGATGAAACCGTCTTTGCTTAGCCTAGACACATAACAATACGGACACTATTGCTAGAATCGCTAGGCGATAATACCGCGCATGCTAATTAATGACTCAACGCACCTAGCTAAGGGAATAATCCCATCTTGTATGCTTATATAGAATATGGAAAAGAACATAGAAAATGTGAGAACTCTCGTACTGCGCTCTACGCTCGTGCTAAGGCACAAGCTTACATTCAAGTTTCCTATGCGTTCAACAATGAAACAATAAACGGTTTACAACAATAAAAGGGAAGACTATCGACATAGTCGTTCCGAGTAGAGTATAGCAACATTGGAAGACTTCGGGACCGATGGGTCGCCAAGGCGACTCCCGCACGGGGAGTTGCATAATGAATGAATGAATGAACGAATAAGTGAATGAATGAATCAAAGAATGAATGAATGAATACGTAAAGATTGAATAAATGAACGAACAAGTGAAAGAAAGAAATAAAAGAGTGAATAAAAGATAAGAAAAAAAAGAATGGTTAGCGACAGGTATGACGGGCACGTGCAACGGGACTCGCTACCCGCGCTGCACGGACGTCAACCTGGTCGATAACGCATTATGGCTCAGAGACAGCCTATGGCTCAAAGACAGCCGTTAAGTTAAATGACAAGTCAATACGAAATGGTCGTGGACAACGCGGCATGAGCGAGGGGGGAATATCGTGGCCGTGAAGAAGAAGGATTCCGCGGCACGATCGAGGGGGAGGAATATCGTGGTCGGCCTAGGCAGAATCAAAAAGGGGGCTTACGGGCTACTTTGAGTGGGGGCTCGGCCACTCAAGGAGACGTAAGGCCAGGCATTTCAAGAGACTATCAAGGTGTACCGGCCATCACGCTTCGATATGTGAGAATGCCAAAGAGAATGTATCCAAAATGGCTTGTGATGCCAGCGACCGGTGCATATAGACTAAGTTGGCTTTGCTGATGGCAATCCATGTGCAAGTCCTTACATTGAAACAAAGTAGTCTAAGTTAACTAGATAAAGCGCCTTCTGAACATACTTAAAATGTAACGCACCAAATGATAAATAGTACTTCATGCAAATGAGTTAGAGAACGTGCCTATGACGTGCTAGGACTTGAGGCAAGGACACACCCTCGACACTGAATGTTTACGAGAATCATGTTAAGTTATTACATATGAATTGTTGACTAACTTGGTTTACTTTGGGCAGGGAAGGCCG
This sequence comes from Iris pallida, assembly GCA_029216955.1. NCBI lineage: Eukaryota > Viridiplantae > Streptophyta > Magnoliopsida > Asparagales > Iridaceae > Iris > Iris pallida. Next base: position 14,199,692 of record JANAVB010018998.1, read on the forward strand.
GACAGTAAGTATGGTTAAGTCGTGCATGTATTTCCATGCAACACGTTGAAATCGGTAACACGAGATAGGTTATGATATATGCCATAAAACTGATCCTAAGGCAAGATTAGAAAGACAATGAATGATAGACGATGCAAAAAAGTAAATAAAATGTATTTAGTAATGATAGCATTGTGGGCGAGCTAGCCTCCCCACCAGTGCATAACAATGTACTGATAATCCCACAGATTGCTTGCAGGACGTAGAAGATGTCATCGGGTATGGAACTTTCCTAGAACGTGCTAAGGTGCGGAGCCAACTCTGGAGCCTTGGAGCGTTGCATGGAACTGAAGCACCCTATACAGGACATAATGTATCGGAATATCGCCATGAATCATTCCATGTTGTAAGCCACTTGGTACGCCTTTTATGTTTCAGAGAGAGAGAGCTTGAGCAATTTATAATATCGGCCTAGTGTCGCTTGTAAACTTCTTGAATGTCAATAAAGAGTTTGAATTCGCTTCAACTTGTGTTCGTTTACTTTCCGCTGCAAATGGGGATACTATGTGCGACTCTGTGGCCAAGCTCAAATCGGCCATTTATGGGATTAGCCTTACACGGGCACAACCTAGGCCTGTGCGGCATCACACCTTAGCGAGGATGATCACTCCTGCGGGAGCGGGGCGTGACAGATAGGGAAAAGTCATTCAATAAAATTGACCAAACGTATGCGACACGGAACCTAGAAAGGTATCGAGTATTGTTCGAAGCCATCGACGGTAAAGCCATTCGATAGAAATTGTCTAAGATACGTTCACGACATGAGTTGAGGAACGGTAGGATGACCTGCACTCAGGAAGTCTCGAGGATGAGACTTGTTTTGAGTAGTGTATTATGTAATGACCCGTTCCGCCCTAGCGAAACACCGATTCAAACGGCAAGTGCAACGACTCAAAGGAGCCGTCGACCCGAAGAGTTGGCATCGACCTGATGAAGAATCGATACAAGGCTTATATTAGCCCGTCAAGGATGAATCCAGACTTAGACTTTCAAAGGCGCGCTCGTAGTATCGCCCGGCCGATGCGAACAACGCCAAGGTGGGTGGCTCCGATGAACCCGTCTTTGCTTAGCCTAGACACATAACAATACGGACACTATTGCTAGAATCGATAGGTGATAACACCGCGCATGCTAATAAATGACTCAACGCACCTAGCTCAAATCGATCGTTTCTGGGATTAGCCTTACACGGGCGCAACCTAGGCCCGTGCGGTATCACGCCGTAGCGAGGACGATCGCTCCTGCGGAAGCGAGGCGTGACACCCACCCTCTCGATCTACTCTCCGCTCCTCCGCCGGACCACCGACCCCCCGCCGCCTCACTCCCCCGATCACTCCTTTCTCCCTCTCAGCTTTCTCTCTCTAAAACTCTTTTTCTCTAAACTTTGTTTTGTGGAGAACCACATGACTGCTTTGTTCTTATTATTTTATTTTTTGTTATTATTATTATTATTATTATATTTATTATTATTATTATTATTATTATTATTATTATTATTATTATTATTATTATTATCACCTTAGTAAATTGTTTTATTATATTTCTGTAACAAAAGTATAATAGTAAGTTAACTCTACATATAATTTCAAATTAGGTTCTTAGCCCTAAACTAATTTTTAGATTTTTAAGGTATTTCTCTGTAAATATTTTTGGCCCATAAAAACATTTTATGGTTGCAGATTTTCTATTTAATTAAGAAATAGTTTTTGACTTATAAATTATAACGTAACCTAAAACGATTTTCTTTTTCTAGATTTTCAAGGTAGTTATCTAAAATATATATATATATAAAGTCGTATTTTACAAACCTAGAGTTTTTTGCCGAAAACGGTTTTCTTGACTTTAAGTATTTTGTATTTTTCTATAAATATTTTGACTTATGAAAAACTAATTTTTAGGGATTATAAATATTTTCTAAAATTCGTATGTATAATATTTATCCATTATTTCTTTTCTTCTGACCGTAACCAAGCCATTATACCTATCCTCCTGCCAATTCTGTCCTTCTTCCTATTGACCCTAACCAATTTGACCATTTTGGACCCAATGGAACTGTCCGTGCCACCATCAGAGGTCACCTTGCATAGTTGTTACACCAAAGTCGCAATTTGTGCCACATTGATCATTGTAGTACGCCAAGAGTCACTACCAGGCAAGACACCTTGCCTTTACTGTTATTTTTCTTGCTCAATATCATGCATACTTTATAATTATTTATTTCTAGCAAATATAAATTGTTATTTCAAAACTTTATGTAGTTGCAAATTACTATACTTTAGTTTTCTTTATGCATTAGGCCTAGAGTTAAGGGACCACCTTTGTTTGTGCTGCATTCATGGGCCGACATGTGTACCACGATGTCAGGTGTCTCATATAGATTTGGACTTGCGTACCGACCGTACATCGGTGCGTACTAGACAAGCGTTAGGATATAACTGCTAATATAGTTGTCTAAAAGACTTAGCGGTTATTAGAAATATCGTGGTGTGAATTCAGCACGAGTAGTGCATGGCAAGGGTGAAGACAATTATTAGGCGCAGGGGCTTTCACACATTTACTTTTCTCTAGCTGCCATTTATGACTCAGCCGAGAGCTAGTGCGTCGTGTATTTATTTACTTTCCTCTAGATGCCACTAGTGCCTCGGTTGAAACACAAATGTGTCGTGCATTTACTTTCCTCTAGCTGTCGTTAGTGACTCACCCAAGAGCTAGTGGCCGTGCATTTATTTTCCTCTAGCTGCCTCTTAGCTCACACCCGAGTGCTAATGGGCCGTGTATTTACTTTTCTCTAGATGCCACTAGTGCCTTGGTTGAAATGCTAACGCGCCGTGTTTCTAGTCTCGGGAGCCCTTGTGTGGAACGTTGTCTTCAAAATGCATTTTCACATAGAATGGTTAAGGACCTTTATTTGTGTAGTCACATATAATTTTCTATTGAGCTTTATTTATTCAGTTATGGCATGATATTATGTGTCTTGTTACGTCCCTCTGAGGACCTGGTTATCTCGCCAGGTGTGTGCTCTTGTCTTTCGCAGGTGTTCTAGCTCTAGTCGTGATCATCACTATTTCTTCGAGGATGATTGCACTTGGATCGTCTTCGCTTCGCTCGCCAAATTCATTTCTTTTCTCATGTATTTTTTTTTTACTTGTTGGTAGTGGATTTGTCTCCGCCCAACATATTGTATCAGGACAATTCATTATCATTATATGATATCTTTTATTCATTTATTTTGTTGTGGATGAGATTAGTTATGGTTCTACTATATTTTACAGCTTATGTATATTTATTATACGGCTGGCATGTCTACGTTCCTAGTCCTATGTATTTTAGGACTGGTGCGTTACACCGACCACGGCCAGAAGGAAGATAACCTCCCGACAAATACGGAGGAGGAACAACTAGCTCTCATCATCCCCCCAGAGCAAGCTTCCTCAGACATTGCCTCACACAACAACGATATCGCCAGCGAGGCCCATAGACCAAGCTTTGACTTTGCTGCGACGGACAGGTTCCTCCAAGCGAAGGATGCTGGTTTTACTGGACCCCAGTAACCCCTAAGTGCGCTGGCAGAAACAGACCCAGAAGCCCCCTTGTTGCTAGAGGCCTCCGACAGCCATCATCAAAGCTCGCCCATCTCAGAGGTGAAACCCCCCAATCCTAGCCATAGTGCCCCCAACAACAACCACAAAAAGAAAAAAAAATATGACACAGATCCGTCGTCGGCTATGACCACAAGGGCCGTCACGAAGCTCACCAACCGCCCACCCCTCCCTTCCAATGCTTAACATCCTCTCTTGGAACGTTCGGGGTCTGGCCAATAAATCGACACTGATTAGAATCATCAGCCTCAAGAAGATTCATAAGATCGATATTTTAGTTATCATCGAACCAAAAATTCCTCAAAAAAACTTAAATCCATCCAACTTCAGCTTGGATTTCAGGCCGCGGTCGCCGGTTGCAACGACATTTGGATCCTCTTCGCTGCCGATATCAGGTTTGACATTGCGCAGGACTCTGGACAGGCTCTCTCCTGCTGGGTGGAACATCCGCTTCTCACAACATGCTCTCTCCTATCTGCTGTTCAAGGAAGCTATAACCTTCCGGAGCGCAGTATCCTATGGAACATATTGTTGGAGACTTACCCCCTAGCAACAACCTCCCGTGGCTATGCATTGGCGACTTCAACACTATCTCCTGCAGCGAAGAGAAGACAGGAGGACGCCCGCCCCCACAGCAGGCCATGAATGATTTCAACAACTTTATCTTTAATGCCCACTTAAGTACCCTTCCTTTTACCGACAACGCTTTCACTTGGTGCAACATGCAGGAATGTGCTAGAAGACAATACTCTCGTCTCGATCGCGCCTTGACAAACAATTTGTGGAACGACATGGGCCTCACCACCAAATTATCCTACCTCAATACTACTGAATCGGACCACTCTCCCCTTCTAATTGAGCTCAGTAGCAGAAACAACCCTATCAAAAAAGCTTTCCAGTTCCTGGACTTCTGGAGGCATCACCCGCAATTCAAAAACACCATCGCATTCGTGTGGTTCTCAGTGGATGATCCGGAACCCCTCACTCGGATCGCAGTTAGACTCAAAGCCACTAGAAAGACCCTCTTTTCGTGGAGCAAGTTCGCATTCGACAACATTTTCCAAACGGTCAGAACGGCGGAGGATGATGTCAACCGTGCCGAGATCCAGTTTACCACAGATAGAACCCCGCAGGCCCGATCCGCACTTAATTTGGCCAGAGCTATTCTCAAGTCCTGTCTGAAGGTAGAGACAGAATTCTGGAAGCAGAAGGCCAGATTAAAATGGGACTCTGAGGGAGACCGTAATTCAAGCTACTTCCGCTCTTGTGTAAAGGGCCGCAGGCATAAGCTTCATCTGCACCAAATCTGCGACATGAACGGAAACCGATTAGATGACCAGAGCCGCATTCAAGAGGAGGCTGCCAACTTCTACACCAATCTATTCTCCAAAGAAGCCATCATCAAGGATGATGAGTTCTTGGCTAAGGTCCCCAATTTGATCTCCGAAGGGGATAACGAGCAGCTACTCACTACACCCTCCGCTGAGGAACTCAAGAATGCGGTCTAGGACCTTGATGAAACCAGCACTCCCCCGAATGGATTCTCAGGTGTTTTCTTCAGATCTTGCTGGGATCTGATCACAGCAGACTTCCTCGAGGCCACCATCACTTTCTTCCAAGGGGCCACCTACCCCAAATCCATCTCCAGTGCCAACCTAATCCTCATACCCAAAAAAGATTATCTGGAGACCTTCAAAGACTTTAGACCCATCAGCCTGTGCACTTTCATAAATAAAATCATCTCGAAGATTATTAACAATCGTATGTCCTCTCTCCTCCTTAAGATTATCTCCGAAGAGCAAAGTAGTTTTATTCCAGGTAGGAACATCATTGACAACATCCTTTTAGCTCAAAAAATGATCACATGTATGAAATTCCCATCCAGAGGGGGTAATGTCGCCATTAAACTTGACATAGAGAAAGCATACGATCGTTTGGATTGGCAATTCAGGATTTTAGTTTTAGGGCCTTCGGTTTCTCAAAATCTTGGATCGACATCATCTTCCGCTCGATCAGTAATTCGTGGTTCTCCATAGTCATCAACGGACAGGCCACAGGTTTTTTCGCTTCAAGCCGTGGGGTTCGACAAGGTGACCCGCTCCCCCACCATCTTCATTATCGCGGCGGAAGCTCTCAGCAGAAATCTCAAAAGCATGGCCAATATCCCCAGATTCCATCACTTCCACACCACTACCGGATGCCCGCTGATCACGCATCTTGTCTATGCAGATGACATTCTCATTTTCTCGGCTGAAGATATCGGATCTGTCGAGGTGGTTCACACCACGCTGGAGAAATATGCTAGATGCTCGGGCCAACACATCAACACCAACAAAAGTGTCATCTATACTCACAACAAAGCAGACAGGCTTCACTCAACAGTGCTCTCCACCCTTACTTCCTTCTCTACTGCTTATCCGTCGTTCTCCTACTTGGGCTGTCCATTGGTTTATGGAAAGTCTAACACAGGCATCTTTGCGAGTCTAGTTAGTAAAATCAGATCCAAAATCGAGGAAAGGCAGAACGCGACCCTATCCCCAGGTGGCAAGTTGATTCTGATCAAGCATGTCCTATCCTCCATCCCCATCTACACCCTTGTCGTTTGCGCCCTACCGAAAAAAGTTCTATACTCGCTAAAAGCCTTATTTGCCAACTTCTTTTGGGGTCACTCCGACGGCAAGGATAAGTACCACTGGGTCAGCTGGAAAACCATGGCCAAATCCACCAAGGAGGGAGGGCTGGGATTCAGCAGACTTCTCCACATCTTTGATTCTTGCTCCATGAAACTGTGGTGGAAGCTATGCTTGGACAATTCACTTTGGACTAGGTTCATGAAGGCCAAATATTTCAGACTCTCTCACCCCGTGTGTGCCGTTGCCAATAACAGATCTTTTGTATCATGGCAAAGCATTCTCCATGGCCGATACTGTGCCGAACCCCATCCGCCTTAAGCTCGGGGACGATCGCTCATCGATGTTCCATGAACGTTGGCTTGGGATGAGGTGGTCCAGCAGTCAACGACTACAGATCTCCTCAAAATATCCGGGAGCTATAGGATAGCTCCTCTGGATGGAGGTGGGACAGGGTCAGCACTCGAATTAGCACGGAGGCGGTCAACTGTCTTGCTGCCGCGGACCTGTGGATCGTCGATTCCCTGGATACATTGTGGTAGTCGCCTAATCCCGACGGCACTTTCTCCTTAGCTTCAGCCAGGATTGTGGCGAGGGGCATCGATGTTCCTGCCCCTTATACTGCCCCGTTCTAGCAGGCGTGCATCCCAATCAAATGGTTCATTTTGATTTGGAGAGCCCACAGGCAGAAACTCCCCACCGACGACATCATAACATCCTTCGGCTTCAGCCTGGCGTCGCGGTGCCACTGTTGCTCATTCCATCATGCTGAAACTGCGGAGCACATACTTCTCTCCAGTGACCTCACGTCACAGCTGTGGCAGAATCTTTCCTTCAAAGGTCGACAGGATCACCAACTGGGCAGCCTTAACGATCTCCTGGCCAACTGGAGCAGATCTCATGGACATCAGATCGTAGCGATCGCCGGTATTTGGGTCCTGTAGAAAAACCGGAACAAATAGAGATATAAAGATCGCCAGTACAACTCCGACCAACTGATCAGGGAGGCTTCCAGACAAGTGCGTAAAGTTGCCAGGCGCTGCCATCACTCCCCGCCTAGCTTTTGGGAGGCTGTGACCTCCACTGTCGTCTAGGCTTTGCGCCGCTATGGCTTGGTGCCGTTTTTGGGCACCCTTTTGAGTTTACTGCTTTTTCTGGTTTTTGTTGTAGTTTCACGCGTAGCACGTATACCTGTATAGCCTTCAGCATTTTGTGCCTAATACATCAATAAAAGTCTCTTCTAAAAAAATTATATATATATATATATATTATATCCCCACCGAACCGCCATTGATGGGCCAGTCCGGCTTAGCTGCATCAAGAAATGACAATCTATCCTCCTTCTCCTCGAACCGTCGGTCCAGACCGACTCAGCCATGGATCCGACGATCGGCGGTGCTGTTCGCGACTACTCCTCCGATGTCCTCGACGAGTGCCTGGCACTGATCTTCCAGCTCCTCGGCTCCGGCGACCGGAAGAACTGCTCCTCGTCTGCCACCGCAGGCACTCCGTCGATGGCCAGAGCCGCCACCGCCTATCCCTTGCCGCCCGCGCCGCCCTCGCTGCTGTCTTTCCGGCCATCTTCGACCGCTTCGACTCCGTCACCAAGCTCACGCTCAAGTGCGACCGCCGCCGACAGCATCGACGACGACGCGCTCGACCTCATCTCTGCATGATGCCCCAACCTCACCCGCCTCAAGCTTCGAGCCTGCCATGAGATCACTGCTGTCGGCATGTCCGCCCTCACGAAGAACTACCCTAATCTCAAGAAGCTCTCCTGCGGATCATGCACTTTTGGCTCCAAGGGGATCGACGCCGTGCTCTGCGGGTGCCCTATTCTAGAAGAGATCTCGATCAAGCGGTTCCGCGGTCTCACCGACGCTGCTGGCGAGCAGATCAGGCCTGGCGTCGCCGCAACCTCGCTCCGATCGGTCTGTCTGAAGGAGCTCTACAATGGACAATGCTTCGGTCCGCTCATCGTTGGAACGCCGAACCTCAGGACCCTCAAGCTCTTTCGATGCTCAGGCGACTGGGACCGCCTCCTCGTTGAGACCGCCGAGAAAGTCTCGAAGATCATCGAGATCCATCTCGAGAAGCTGCATGTCGTTGATTGCGGGCTATACGCCCTCTCGGCCTACTCTGATGTCCAGGTGCTTCACCTGGTCAAGACCCCGGAATGCACCGACATAGGGCTCACCGTCGTCGCAAAAAAGTACAGGCTTTTGAGGAAGCTCCATATTGACGGATGGAAGACGAATCGGATTGACGACTAGGGGCTGATGGCGGTGCAAGGCAGTGCCCGAATCTTCAGGAGCTGGTGCTTGTCGGAGTGAATCCGACCGCACTGAGCTTAGGATTGATAGCTAGCAATTATAAAAATCTTGAAAAGTTGGCCTTTGCGGGAGTGAGACCTTTGGTGATGCCGAGATTTCGTGTATCGCTTCGAAATGTGTAGCTTTGAAGAAGCTCTACATCAAGGGATGTCTGGTCTTCGATCAGGGAATGGAGGCTATCGCAGAAGGATGCCCTAATTTGGTGAAGATTAAGGTAAAGAAGTGTAGGGGGGTCACTCCGAAGGGTGTCGATTGGTTGAGAGCTTGTAGAGAGACTATGGCTGTTAATTTGGACACGGTTGCTCCTATCGAGTTCCAGGATGCTGCGAGCGTGAGTGAGAGTGGAATGGAGAATGGCATTGGGACCAGATTACTGGATTGGCCGAGCAAATTGCAGCTGTAGATCTTCCTTCCAGCAGCAATGGGCGGCCTTCACAGTGGAAGAGGATAGGGTTTATGTCGGGAGGAATTTCTTCACTAATTTCAGAAGGTGGGGCGGTGGTGGTGGCGGTGGCGGCGGTAGTAGCGGAGGCAGCAATAGCATCTCTCAATTATATGTGAAAGAAAGAGGAAAGCTCTTTCATTTCATACATTTATATATAAGTATTGTTTCCTTTATGCAACATTAACTCATATTTCATGTTTGAGTTTGATGTGTGGATATCTTCTGTGCTTTGCTTGATGGTACTTTTAACTGCTTAGAGTGATAACCCCATATTCACTTGTTATATTTCGGATAACTATCCTGCTTTAATCTTTTCTGCTCATTTTGTCTTTAGTGAAAGGCCTATAAAAGTTAAATTATTTGCTGATTAT
>JANAVB010018998.1:14209121-14219121 GCA_029216955.1 Iris pallida
ATACATATATCTTTATAATCTATTAGATTATTTTTAAAATAATGTAATTTTGAAATTTATCATTAGTATTTTTGGAAAAATATATTTTGAAATATTAGGCAATTAAATCTTTGTTGATTTTATGGATTTAATTTAAAGTTTAAAGATAGAAATTATATTTAATGTGAGTTGAGATGATCTAGATTTAATTGGAATTTTTGAATTTAGATTTGATTGATTAATTTATAATTGAATTATCTAATTAGGTTTAAATAAATCCTAGTCTTTCCTAATGGAAATTCCCACCTCCTATAAAAGGAGAGGTACTCATCCATTATCTCCACAATTATTCCACAGAATTTCCAGCACAATGTAAGTGCCTCGTGTCTGTGTCCAAACCATTTTTCGTGTCAGTCGTGACGGCCTCGGGTCCGACCACGGGTGTCTTTCCAATAGGTTAATTCTTTTACTATACATTATTCTTTCAGTGTCGACAACTCCGACACTATACACCACCAATTCCTACCCAAATCCTATGCTAAATCCATCTCCGTCGTCACCCGGCAAGAACCTCCTCTCCGACAAAGGCATCACCACCATCATACGCCTACCACCACGCTCGCCCATCTCAGCCCTCGACTCTGGCCAACCACACCACACCCCCGACCAGCGTTGGCCACCCACGGCCATGCTCGCTACCACCGCCAGAACACTCCGGCCAGTCCCGACCACCCTCCCTATTCCTCGCAGCCAGCCTCTTCTTCCCGGGGCAAACCACAACCACCTTCACCATCCCCCGACCAACAACCGCCGACCACCACAATCTGCCACCTACTCCATTACCGCCCCCTGGAGATCACCACCGCCACCATCGACAAACTTCAAACCACCAAGCACCACCACCGTCACCCATCATCGGCTTCCAAGGCCGCGACCCCCAAAACCCACGAGAGAACCAAGAGTGAGAGGGAAAGAGGGCTCACCGTCGGCCGAATCTGGAGCGCCGCCGTACGTGCTCCACTTTTCCCGCCAGCACTCGGCATCGCCTCCCCAGCGAGCCGCCGCGCTGCCTAATCCCTCCGTCGCGCCAGCCATGTCCAGGCCGCACGCGCAGCTTCCGCCTACAACCCCGCTCGTCCATCCCCATGCCCTAGCCGTCGAGTCCACCTCAAGGATGCGCTCCGCCCGCGCATGCACGAGCCTCGCCGACCTAGGTTCAGCGCCGCCCGACCGGCCAAGCTCCACCGCGTCTCCTCGCCGGCCAACCGGGAGCGAGCTGCCGGAACCCCCGAACTCTCTTTCTCCCCCTGGCTCTCGTCTTCGACCCCTCATGCCATCTCAGCCGTTCTCTCCCTACTATAATGACCCGCTCCGTCCTAGCGGAACACCGATTCAAACGGCAAGTGCAACGACTCAAACGAGCCGTCGACCCGAAGAGTTGGCATCGACCTGATGAAGAATCGATGCAAGGCTTACATTGGCCTGTCAAGGATAATTCCAGACTTAGACTTTCAAAGGTGCGCTCGGAGTATTGTTTGACCGATGCGAGTGGCTCCGATGAAACCGTCTTTGCTTAGCCTAGACACATAACAATACGGACACTATTGCTAGAATCGCTAGGCGATAATACCGCGCATGCTAATTAATGACTCAACGCACCTAGCTAAGGGAATAATCCCATCTTGTATGCTTATATAGAATTGGAAAAGAACATAGAAAATGTGAGAACTCTCGTACTGCGCTCTACGCTCGTGCTAAGGCACAAGCTTACATTCAAGTTTCCTATGCGTTCAACAATGAAACAATAAACGGTTTACAACAATAAAAGGGAAGACTATCGACATAGTCGTTCCGAGTAGAGTATAGCAACATTGGAACTTCGGACCGATGGGTCGCCAAGGCGACTCCCGCACGGGGAGTTGCATAATGAATGAATGAATGAACGAATAAGTGAATGAATGAATCAAAGAATGAATGAATGAATACGTAAAGATTGAATAATGAACGAACAAGTGAAAGAAAGAAATAAAAGAGTGAATAAAAGATAAGAAAAAAAAGAATGGTTAGCGACAGGTATGACGGGCACGTGCAACGGGACTCGCTACCCGCGCTGCACGGACGTCAACCTGGTCGATAACGCATTATGGCTCAGAGACAGCCTATGGCTCAAAGACAGCCGTTAAGTTAAATGACAAGTCAATACGAAATGGTCGTGGACAACGCGGCATGAGCGAGGGGGGAATATCGTGGCCGTGAAGAAGAAGGATTCCGCGCACGATCGAGGGGAGGAATATCGTGGTCGGCCTAGGCAGAATCAAAAAGGGGGCTTACGGGCTACTTTGAGTGGGGGCTCGGCCACTCAAGGACGTAAGGCCAGGCATTTCAAGAGACTATCAAGGTGTACGGCCATCACGCTTCGATATGTGAGAATGCCAAAGAGAATGTATCCAAAATGGCTTGTGATGCCAGCGACCGGTGCATATAGACTAAGTTGGCTTTGCTGATGGCAATCCATGTGCAAGTCCTACATTGAAACAAAGTAGTCTAAGTTAACTAGATAAAGCGCCTTCTGAACATACTTAAAATGTAACGCACCAAATGATAAATAGTACTTCATGCAAATGAGTTAGAGAACGTGCCTATGACGTGCTAGGACTTGAGGCAAGGACACCCCTCGACACTGAATGTTTACGAGAATCATGTTAAGTTATTACATATGAATTGTTGACTAACTTGGTTTACTTTGGGCAGGGAAGGCCGGACAGTAAGTATGGTTAAGTCGTGCATGTATTCCATGCAACACGTTGAAATCGGTAACACGAGATAGGTTATGATATATGCCATAAAACTGATCCTAAGGCGATTAGAAAGACAATGAATGATAGACGATGCAAAAAAGTAAATAAAATGTATTTAGTAATGATAGCATTGTGGGCGAGCTAGCCTCCCCACCAGTGCATAACAATGTACTGATAATCCCACAGATTGCTTGCAGGACGTAGAAGATGTCATCGGGTATGGAACTTTCCTAGAACGTGCTAAGGTGCGGAGCCAACTCTGGAGCCTTGGAGCGTTGCATGGAACTGAAGCACCCTATACAGGACATAATGTATCGGAATATCGCCATGAATCATTCCATGTTGTAAGCCACTTGGTACGCCTTTTATGTTTCAGAGAGAGAGAGCTTGAGCAATTTATAATATCGGCCTAGTGTCGCTTGTAAACTTCTTGAATGTCAATAAAGAGTTTGAATTCGCTTCAACTTGTGTTCGTTTACTTTCCGCTGCAAATGGGGATACTATGTGCGACTCTGTGGCCAAGCTCAAATCGGCCATTTATGGGATTAGCCTTACACGGGCACAACCTAGGCCTGTGCGGCATCACACCTTAGCGAGGATGATCACTCCTGCGGGAGCGGGGCGTGACAGATAGGGAAAAGTCATTCAATAAAATTGACCAAACGTATGCGACACGGAACCTAGAAAGGTATCGAGTATTGTTCGAAGCCATCGACGGTAAAGCCATTCGATAGAAATTGTCTAAGATACGTTCACGACATGAGTTGAGGAACGGTAGGATGACCTGCACTCAGGAAGTCTCGAGGATGAGACTTGTTTTGAGTAGTGTATTATGTAATGACCCGTTCCGCCCTAGCGAAACACCGATTCAAACGGCAAGTGCAACGACTCAAAGGAGCCGTCGACCCGAAGAGTTGGCATCGACCTGATGAAGAATCGATACAAGGCTTATATTAGCCCGTCAAGGATGAATCCAGACTTAGACTTTCAAAGGCGCGCTCGTAGTATCGCCCGGCCGATGCGAACAACGCCAAGGTGGGTGGCTCCGATGAACCCGTCTTTGCTTAGCCTAGACACATAACAATACGGACACTATTGCTAGAATCGATAGGTGATAACACCGCGCATGCTAATAAATGACTCAACGCACCTAGCTCAAATCGATCGTTTCTGGGATTAGCCTTACACGGGCGCAACCTAGGCCCGTGCGGTATCACGCCGTAGCGAGGACGATCGCTCCTGCGGAAGCGAGGCGTGACACCCACCCTCTCGATCTACTCTCCGCTCCTCCGCCGGACCACCGACCCCCCGCCGCCTCACTCCCCCGATCACTCCTTTCTCCCTCTCAGCTTTCTCTCTCTAAAACTCTTTTTCTCTAAACTTTGTTTTGTGGAGAACCACATGACTGCTTTGTTCTTATTATTTTATTTTTTGTTATTATTATTATTATTATTATTTATTATTATTATTATTATTATTATTATTATTATTATTATTATTATTATTATCACCTTAGTAAATTGTTTTATTATATTTCTGTAACAAAAGTATAATAGTAAGTTAACTCTACATATAATTTCAAATTAGGTTCTTAGCCCTAAAACTAATTTTTTAGATTTTTAAGGTATTTCTCTGTAAATATTTTTGGCCCATAAAAACATTTTATGGTTGCAGATTTTCTATTTAATTAAGAAATAGTTTTTGACTTATAAATTATAACGTAACCTAAAACGATTTTCTTTTTCTAGATTTTCAAGGTAGTTATCTAAAATATATATATATATAAAGTCGTATTTTACAAACCTAGAGTTTTTGCCGAAAACGGTTTTCTTGACTTTAAGTATTTTGTATTTTTTCTATAAATATTTTGACTTATGAAAAACTAATTTTTAGGGATTATAAATATTTTCTAAAATTCGTATGTATAATATTTATCCATTATTTCTTTTCTTCTGACCGTAACCAAGCCATTATACCTATCCTCCTGCCAATTCTGTCCTTCTTCCTATTGACCCTAACCAATTTGACCATTTTGGACCCAATGGAACTGTCCGTGCCACCATCAGAGGTCACCTTGCATAGTTGTTACACCAAAGTCGCAATTTGTGCCACATTGATCATTGTAGTACGCCAAGAGTCACTACCAGGCAAGACACCTTGCCTTTACTGTTATTTTTCTTGCTCAATATCATGCATACTTTATAATTATTTATTTCTAGCAAATATAAATTGTTATTTCAAAACTTTATGTAGTTGCAAATTACTATACTTTAGTTTTCTTTATGCATTAGGCCTAGAGTTAAGGGACCACCTTTGTTTGTGCTGCATTCATGGGCCGACATGTGTACCACGATGTCAGGTGTCTCATATAGATTTGGACTTGCGTACCGACCGTACATCGGTGCGTACTAGACAAGCGTTAGGATATAACTGCTAATATAGTTGTCTAAAAGACTTAGCGGTTATTAGAAATATCGTGGTGTGAATTCAGCACGAGTAGTGCATGGCAAGGGTGAAGACAATTATTAGGCGCAGGGGCTTTCACACATTTACTTTTCTCTAGCTGCCATTTATGACTCAGCCGAGAGCTAGTGCGTCGTGTATTTATTTACTTTCCTCTAGATGCCACTAGTGCCTCGGTTGAAACACAAATGTGTCGTGCATTTACTTTCCTCTAGCTGTCGTTAGTGACTCACCCAAGAGCTAGTGGCCGTGCATTTATTTTCCTCTAGCTGCCTCTTAGCTCACACCCGAGTGCTAATGGGCCGTGTATTTACTTTTCTCTAGATGCCACTAGTGCCTTGGTTGAAATGCTAACGCGCCGTGTTTCTAGTCTCGGGAGCCCTTGTGTGGAACGTTGTCTTCAAAATGCATTTTCACATAGAATGGTTAAGGACCTTTATTTGTGTAGTCACATATAATTTTCTATTGAGCTTTATTTATTCAGTTATGGCATGATATTATGTGTCTTGTTACGTCCCTCTGAGGACCTGGTTATCTCGCCAGGTGTGTGCTCTTGTCTTTCGCAGGTGTTCTAGCTCTAGTCGTGATCATCACTATTTCTTCGAGGATGATTGCACTTGGATCGTCTTCGCTTCGCTCGCCAAATTCATTTCTTTTCTCATGTATTTTTTTTTTACTTGTTGGTAGTGGATTTGTCTCCGCCCAACATATTGTATCAGGACAATTCATTATCATTATATGATATCTTTTATTCATTTATTTTGTTGTGGATGAGATTAGTTATGGTTCTACTATATTTTACAGCTTATGTATATTTATTATACGGCTGGCATGTCTACGTTCCTAGTCCTATGTATTTTAGGACTGGTGCGTTACACCGACCACGGCCAGAAGGAAGATAACCTCCCGACAAATACGGAGGAGGAACAACTAGCTCTCATCATCCCCCCAGAGCAAGCTTCCTCAGACATTGCCTCACACAACAACGATATCGCCAGCGAGGCCCATAGACCAAGCTTTGACTTTGCTGCGACGGACAGGTTCCTCCAAGCGAAGGATGCTGGTTTTACTGGACCCCAGTAACCCCCTAAGTGCGCTGGCAGAAACAGACCCAGAAGCCCCCTTGTTGCTAGAGGCCTCCGACAGCCATCATCAAAGCTCGCCCATCTCAGAGGTGAAACCCCCCAATCCTAGCCATAGTGCCCCCAACAACAACCACAAAAAGAAAAAAAATATGACACAGATCCGTCGTCGGCTATGACCACAAGGGCCGTCACGAAGCTCACCAACCGCCCACCCCTCCCTTCCAATGCTTAACATCCTCTCTTGGAACGTTCGGGGTCTGGCCAATAAATCGACACTGATTAGAATCATCAGCCTCAAGAAGATTCATAAGATCGATATTTTAGTTATCATCGAACCAAAAATTCCTCAAAAAAACTTAAATCCATCCAACTTCAGCTTGGATTTCAGGCCGCGGTCGCCGGTTGCAACGACATTTGGATCCTCTTCGCTGCCGATATCAGGTTTGACATTGCGCAGGACTCTGGACAGGCTCTCTCCTGCTGGGTGGAACATCCGCTTCTCACAACATGCTCTCTCCTATCTGCTGTTCAAGGAAGCTATAACCTTCCGGAGCGCAGTATCCTATGGAACATATTGTTGGAGACTTACCCCCTAGCAACAACCTCCCGTGGCTATGCATTGGCGACTTCAACACTATCTCCTGCAGCGAAGAGAAGACAGGAGGACGCCCGCCCCCACAGCAGGCCATGAATGATTTCAACAACTTTATCTTTAATGCCCACTTAAGTACCCTTCCTTTTACCGACAACGCTTTCACTTGGTGCAACATGCAGGAATGTGCTAGAAGACAATACTCTCGTCTCGATCGCGCCTTGACAAACAATTTGTGGAACGACATGGGCCTCACCACCAAATTATCCTACCTCAATACTACTGAATCGGACCACTCTCCCCTTCTAATTGAGCTCAGTAGCAGAAACAACCCTATCAAAAAAGCTTTCCAGTTCCTGGACTTCTGGAGGCATCACCCGCAATTCAAAAACACCATCGCATTCGTGTGGTTCTCAGTGGATGATCCGGAACCCCTCACTCGGATCGCAGTTAGACTCAAAGCCACTAGAAAGACCCTCTTTTCGTGGAGCAAGTTCGCATTCGACAACATTTTCCAAACGGTCAGAACGGCGGAGGATGATGTCAACCGTGCCGAGATCCAGTTTACCACAGATAGAACCCCGCAGGCCCGATCCGCACTTAATTTGGCCAGAGCTATTCTCAAGTCCTGTCTGAAGGTAGAGACAGAATTCTGGAAGCAGAAGGCCAGATTAAAATGGGACTCTGAGGGAGACCGTAATTCAAGCTACTTCCGCTCTTGTGTAAAGGGCCGCAGGCATAAGCTTCATCTGCACCAAATCTGCGACATGAACGGAAACCGATTAGATGACCAGAGCCGCATTCAAGAGGAGGCTGCCAACTTCTACACCAATCTATTCTCCAAAGAAGCCATCATCAAGGATGATGAGTTCTTGGCTAAGGTCCCCAATTTGATCTCCGAAGGGGATAACGAGCAGCTACTCACTACACCCTCCGCTGAGGAACTCAAGAATGCGGTCTAGGACCTTGATGAAACCAGCACTCCCGGCCGAATGGATTCTCAGGTGTTTTCTTCAGATCTTGCTGGGATCTGATCACAGCAGACTTCCTCGAGGCCACCATCACTTTCTTCCAAGGGGCCACCTACCCCAAATCCATCTCCAGTGCCAACCTAATCCTCATACCCAAAAAAGATTATCTGGAGACCTTCAAAGACTTTAGACCCATCAGCCTGTGCACTTTCATAAATAAAATCATCTCGAAGATTATTAACAATCGTATGTCCTCTCTCCTCCTTAAGATTATCTCCGAAGAGCAAAGTAGTTTTATTCCAGGTAGGAACATCATTGACAACATCCTTTTAGCTCAAAAAATGATCACATGTATGAAATTCCCATCCAGAGGGGGTAATGTCGCCATTAAACTTGACATAGAGAAAGCATACGATCGTTTGGATTGGCAATTCAGGATTTTAGTTTTAGGGCCTTCGGTTTCTCAAAATCTTGGATCGACATCATCTTCCGCTCGATCAGTAATTCGTGGTTCTCCATAGTCATCAACGGACAGGCCACAGGTTTTTTCGCTTCAAGCCGTGGGGTTCGACAAGGTGACCCGCTCTCCCCCACCATCTTCATTATCGCGGCGGAAGCTCTCAGCAGAAATCTCAAAAGCATGGCCAATATCCCCAGATTCCATCACTTCCACACCACTACCGGATGCCCGCTGATCACGCATCTTGTCTATGCAGATGACATTCTCATTTTCTCGGCTGAAGATATCGGATCTGTCGAGGTGGTTCACACCACGCTGGAGAAATATGCTAGATGCTCGGGCCAACACATCAACACCAACAAAAGTGTCATCTATACTCACAACAAAGCAGACAGGCTTCACTCAACAGTGCTCTCCACCCTTACTTCCTTCTCTACTGCTTATCCGTCGTTCTCCTACTTGGGCTGTCCATTGGTTTATGGAAAGTCTAACACAGGCATCTTTGCGAGTCTAGTTAGTAAAATCAGATCCAAAATCGAGGAAAGGCAGAACGCGACCCTATCCCCAGGTGGCAAGTTGATTCTGATCAAGCATGTCCTATCCTCCATCCCCATCTACACCCTTGTCGTTTGCGCCCTACCGAAAAAAGTTCTATACTCGCTAAAAGCCTTATTTGCCAACTTCTTTTGGGGTCACTCCGACGGCAAGGATAAGTACCACTGGGTCAGCTGGAAAACCATGGCCAAATCCACCAAGGAGGGAGGGCTGGGATTCAGCAGACTTCTCCACATCTTTGATTCTTGCTCCATGAAACTGTGGTGGAAGCTATGCTTGGACAATTCACTTTGGACTAGGTTCATGAAGGCCAAATATTTCAGACTCTCTCACCCCGTGTGTGCCGTTGCCAATAACAGATCTTTTGTATCATGGCAAAGCATTCTCCATGGCCGATACTGTGCCGAACCCCTCATCCGCCTTAAGCTCGGGGACGATCGCTCATCGATGTTCCATGAACGTTGGCTTGGGGATGAGGTGGTCCAGCAGTCAACGACTAACAGATCTCCTCAAAATATCCGGGAGCTATAGGATAGCTCCTCTGGATGGAGGTGGGACAGGGTCAGCACTCGAATTAGCACGGAGGCGGTCAACTGTCTTGCTGCCGCGGACCTGTGGATCGTCGATTCCCTGGATACATTGTGGTAGTCGCCTAATCCCGACGGCACTTTCTCCTTAGCTTCAGCCAGGATTGTGGCGAGGGGCATCGATGTTCCTGCCCCTTATACTGCCCCGTTCTAGCAGGCGTGCATCCCAATCAAATGGTTCATTTTGATTTGGAGAGCCCACAGGCAGAAAACTCCCCACCGACGACATCATAACATCCTTCGGCTTCAGCCTGGCGTCGCGGTGCCACTGTTGCTCATTCCATCATGCTGAAACTGCGGAGCACATACTTCTCTCCAGTGACCTCACGTCACAGCTGTGGCAGAATCTTTCCTTCAAAGGTCGACAGGATCACCAACTGGGCAGCCTTAACGATCTCCTGGCCAACTGGAGCAGATCTCATGGACATCAGATCGTAGCGATCGCCGGTATTTGGGTCCTGTAGAAAAACCGGAACAAATAGAGATATAAAGATCGCCAGTACAACTCCG
>JANAVB010018998.1:14224121-14331621 GCA_029216955.1 Iris pallida
GACACGATACACGGATTCACATTACATGACATATAGGAGACTCGGTTATGATCTTTGGATATTTACTCGATGATGGATTTTCTGTATACATATTGACTGGACTTCTGGACTTATCATTTTCTAGAGTCGAACTAGTCGTGTCATAAATACGACACGGACAGTATCATTGGGTGGAAAGGACGGTCACTAGCGGAGGGGCTACTTGTAGCTTGTTTTTATGTTTTGATGTTGCTACAGCTGGTGACTCAGACCACTGCACATGTACCCCTTAGAGAGAGCTCCATTCGTCGAACATTGTCCTCAAGTGCATTTTACACAGACTAGATAGTCTGCCTAGTTGTAGTGTTATTGGATCACCTGATTATTTCCTTGATCACCTGTTATTTTACCTGGATTATATGTATAGTACCCCATAACTATATCGTGCCCTATTTTCGTCTACGGGGTGCACGAGAAAGGAACAATGTCGCTACCGATTCAGTCAGAACCGATAAATCAATATCAATTGAATCGGTCGAACGTGAAGAATTGAATTAAGATCATTTTCTCATTATGGAAAGGCTTCTTTGGAATCAAGTCCTATATTCAGCGGGTTGTGCCTCGAGGATAGACTCTACAGCTGAGTCGAAAGAGACCTTCTATTGCTCTGCTTTTTATTCCGTACTTGCTCTTTGGCTTTGGTTTTCGTGAATGCGATTTTGTGAATATTTTCGATGGTTTTTATAGCTTGCATTTTCGAACTTCGCATTTGTATCAAACTCTTTGAATGGCACAGTATTCTAATCAGTTGCTTGTGCAATTGTAGGTGATCACGTAGGCGTCGTCTAAGCGCAGCCAACCAGTCCCTCGCCTCAAGTAAGACTAAGGTGAGTGGATGACCTCCTTTTCCTTGACCCTCTGGTTTCAAATCAAACATGAAACACAAAATACTTGCTTGTATTCATAGTGTACAATCAATAAATTATGGCACGATTCTTCAGGAACACTCGCTATAGAACCGTTATAACATAAAATCGATGCATGCTTAGTTATGCCATATTTGTTATAGATCTGTGCAAAATAAAGATTGAATCGATTAACGAATGTTGCAACGATAAGACGACACACTCTTAAGGATTTCATAGACCATGCTTGAATAATAAATTTTAGTCTAGCATGGTCATAGAAAACTTGTGCACAAGTTTTCGCTTCCTCGAACGGCAACCCGAGGTCACGGGACCATTTCGGCCTAGGAGGAATGCAAGATAGCTGTGCTGGATGCTAGCATGGGTCATTCGGAACTTTCAGCGGGGCTAGCTACCCACGCTGAAAGGGTCGTCGACTCGACCAAGCTATATGTCCAGGATGGCTTGAATTGCCAGTGACCTCCACTTGCATACTGTTTACAAGCTTTCATTATAAATTTGACATGGAAGGAACATAGTAAGTTACGCTACAATGGCACGCTCTGCCATGGGTAAGATTTATCATTGTTATGTTATATTGCCTATCGAATGCTTATCTCTTAACATGTTAACATACAAATCGATCAGGATAGTTAGAAAGATCACAAAATAGCTAATATGTTTATAAAACTGCTTGAACAAATGAGAGCTCGAGTTTAAATTAGCCACTCGCAAGTACATGTGATCGTACTGACCCTCGCTCTCTACAGGTGCTACAAATTAGGAGGAACCCGCCAACTAACCAAGGCGACGTTCACGTTTTGAAGCTTCGACTGCACGTAGAAGACTTCCGTTGCACAACTTTGAAGACTCTCTGCAAACAATCCAAGAAGATGTCTCAACTTCCCTCCATCCCAAGTGGCTGGAATACTTTTGTTGTAAATTGAGGGATGTAATGTATGGAACGACTATCTCATCGACATTCATTTTGTAATCAAGTCATGTTGTAAGCCCGTGCGGCATGATTATAATATAGTCTTATAAATGATGTCTATTATCAATAAAAAATATAAAATTTCTTTGTCTCAATGTGTTCAATTTCTCTGTGTACTCTCTTAGATGTTGTGTTTCGGATAACCTTATGACTATGCCTTATGCGATTACAACCTAGGTTCACACAGCATCAAGCCCGGGGGCGTAACATTATGGTATCAGAGCACGACTTTACGTCCTTGTCCTCTAGTCTCGAGTCTCGAGTCTCTAGTCTCGAACCATTGACCTCGTGTCGATGAGATGAGTTATTCCATACGGTGAACCCAGGATATTTTCTGAAACTAACGAGAGTTGCCTTTTATTCCAGAAGTTGCGAAACCCCTGGCAGAGGACGAGGCAAGCGCTTCCAGTGGCTCGAATAGTTCCGAAGCCGAGCCTTCCATCAACCCGCTGGAGAGGATGCCTTTCGAAGCCGGGCCTTCTGACAATCCTATGGAGAGGATGCTGCATATGCTCGAAATGCAGCAAAGGCTGGCCACAACATTCCAACAAGAAAGCAAGAAACTGCGCCTGTAGTCCGAAAGGCGATATGCCCAATTTTGTAGCCCGGTTCGAAGCGCAGTTCAAAATGCAGCAAGGGCAACTTGACACGCTACGGCAGTTGGTGAAAACGGTCGTGACTAACGGGAATTTTGTACCCCGTACTGTCGAAGCTGTGACCCAACCCACTGAAGTTGCACCTAGGGAGCCTTCACCTCAACTTGCACCCCCAGAGAATAACACCTTTGATATCACCAACTTCAAGAAGGCATTTCGCACTTCCTTCTCCGATACTGAAGACCCGTTGTCGCGATCGATTGGCTAGAAGAGATCAAAGATAATTTTGAGCTCTTCGGCATCGATGAAGCTAAGAGAGTCGCCTATGCTCAACTTCAACTTCGATTGAACGTGCACGACTGGTAGGCTGTACAAAAGCAAGCGATCCGTCGCATTAACTCTACTGTGTTGATTTTTTGGGCTATATTCCACAAGGCCTTTGAAGTCCGGTATCTGCCAGCGGCGATCCGTCAAGTGAAACCAAACAAGTTCATACAGTTGAAGCAGGGAAACATGACAGTATGTCAGTATGCTGCAGAATTCAACATGCCAGTCCGATTTACTGGTGTCTATCTACCAACGGCGACGAGTCGAGCACGGAGATTCGAAGTGGGCTTGAGTCCTTCCATTTCTGTCACTACCACATTCTAGAATAGGGGTAATTTAGACATTTGTGATTTATGATTAGTTAGATATCATTTAATTAATTGCTTTGTATTAGTGTCATGATTTGGTAAACCTTAGAGCCACTTTAATTAAATGTTAGACATGACCATGCAGACTTAATTGGTGAGTTTAGATAATCATTAAACCTATTTTGTTTAGTTGATTAGTCTCTATTCTAACTAGAAAGGTTGGTGCAGGTTGGTGCACCTCTCTACAAAGGTCAAGGCCAAACTGTACTCTCTACAAATGTCCTCAACTCTGAATGCAAACGCCATATAGTATAGTGAAACTAAAATGATATAGCTTCATTAGTATTGGTTGGGCGAGAGCAGGTTCCCTATCTGCATTCAGTATTTGATGAAATTCTTCAGTGAGGTATATCAATGAAATTCCTTAGGTGGAAGCTGCGACGGCAGTTGCAAGTGGATCATAGCAAACTGTCGACTAGGCCCACGTATGCACTGACAGTAGTGACCTGCCGCAGGTTCCATCTCTGGTTTGGGGGGGCACTAGTTCGGGCGAATGGTGTCGAAGCCATTATGGTGTGAGAGGGGTCACATTTGGTGCAAGGAGGGGACTTCCTTAGGCTTGGGTGCTGAGGGCCTGAGGACCTGTTTGCGCTCCGGTGGTTTGGGTTGGCCAATTTCGAGGAGGGATTGGTCAGTTCTTAGGGCAGGTTGGTGCACCTCTTTACAAACGCCTACCTCCTGGTGCTATGGTAGGAAAAAAGTCGTTCGGTTTTCGAGATTAGACAATACAAATTCCAAACCCGAATAGCCAAAAGTGCAACCAGAACAATCTGGAAGAAAAGGTTGCAGAGAATGTGTCCTTTAACAAAGTTGAATGGAAGAAAAGGGTTCAAATAGCTGACCTAAAATTTTGGGATATAGGCTTTTGTTGTTGTTATATGATTAATAAAAGCTTATATTTATTTTGAAAGGTAAAAATATCGTCGTGAGAAATAATTCGAAGTAATTCGCTTTTGTTGGCATATTTTTTAGTCTTCTTTTCCTTTTGGCATTTTTGTAACAAAGCATCCTAGGGAAGGGGTTTTACGTGAAAGCATGATTAACTGAGCGACATTGTACACACAACAAATGTTCTTTGGGTTGTTCCATTTAATTTCGTTTTTTTATGATTTATTTGTTACTTAGGATTGCCATCTCTTTCACTCTTTTGCTTGAGGTGTCATAAAGATTAATTCAATACTCTATAGCAAATTGTATCATCTTACCTCTTTGTCTAGACTCTTTATTTTATCTATAGAACTTGGTGGGTGCTCCTTGGTTGCATTAACTTAAACATCATATCCAAAAGCTAGATCTACCTACTTGCCAATTGTTGGTGTAGATTTTATGTAGGGGTGTCAACAGATGCTTATCGGTACGGACAGGACTATCCGTATCCGATTTTTTTTTGTAATATCCGAATCCAATCCGATATCCGAACGGATATCTCTTTTGACACTCTGAATTCGTATCCGTCTAGTTTAACGGATATCGGATAATATCCGATTCGATTAGCTAAAAAAATTCGAATGCTAGTATACGAATATCCGAAATCCGAAATATTAAAATTTAGTTATTATCCGAATATCCGAAAACCAAATTCAATTTCTCTACATATTTGAGTCCTTTCTTCTTATGTTGTAAATTATAATTAATATATATTACTATTATATATAAATTATATTATAATTATTTTATGTAAAAGTTAGTTGAGAATAAAATACTTTAATCTTCTCTATTAATTAATATATATTACATATATATTATATTATAATATATATAAAATTTTGGATATCCGAATCCGATATCCGAATTCGATATCCGAAATTTACAATTTAAACTCGGATCGGATATTAACGGATTCGAATACCTTAATATCCGAATTCATATCCGAAAATGGATAATATCCAAAAAATATTCGGATATCCGAATCCGATATCCGAAATTTTGAAAAATATTCGAAAGTTCGGATATGGAATCAGATCGGATTCGAATTTTCCACTATCCATTGACAGGTTAATTTTATGACATAATCCTCTCATGCTCATAGCTACCTTGCTCATGAATTTGACAGGTGGACATTAGGTCAATAGCCGGTTATAAAAACTGTCTAATCTTTATGTAGCTTTCTTATGCTCCATAGTTGATCCCATCCTTATGGGAGAAGGCTTGGATGACGATGATTTAATTGTTACTTGTTATGCTGATAAAAGAATATAATGATATTTATAGCTCGAAGATGGTCATGTGAAGCTGCAATCAAGGCTTGAGCAAGAAGAAGAAGATAAAGCTGCTTTGCTGGGAAGGATACATCGACTAACTAAACTAATTTTGGTGTCTACAAAAACAATACAGTCTCCAATATTTGCTCACCGTCCAGGTCCAAGGCGAAGACATTCTTTTGGAGAAGAAGAGGTTGGTGATTACTAACTGCCCAGTTGCTATTAAAACTATTTGTACACATGTTTGCTTGTTTTTCTCATTGGATACCTTTACTTTCTCGAGATTTTCTTCAACAAATGTATTTTTTTTATATTAAGCACTTTTCTGAATGTGCAGCTTGCTTATCTCCCATACAAAAGATGCAATATTGTCTTGGAAGATCAAAACTATGATATTCTTGTTCCAATGGAAGGATACGGTAAAACCTTTGGTGATGGTTCCAAGGACAAGAAGAACCGAAAGAATGGCCTATTAAACTGGTTCAAGATACGGGTAAATGTAAATTTTGTATAACATATAGTATTAAATAAAGTAAAGGTATTACTGAAGTAGAGGTTGTGCGGAAGCAGGCGGCGCTGGTCGGCAGTACTTTATTGGAAGTGAAGCTGGAATTAGCGGTTCTTGTCACGCCCCGATCCCGCTAGGGTCGTCCGTCTTGCCTGGATCCCTGCGGGATCAATCGTCTTCGCTAAGGCGTGATGCTGTGCAAGCCTAAGTTGCGCTTGCACAAGGCCATATACCTGCACAAAACAACTAGTCAAGCAAAAACATACGTACGCACCCATTTATTGCAGAAAACCAAATATTGAACACAGAGATTTGGAATAGAAATACTTCTTTTTATTGATAAACTTGATAGGAATACAAGTACAAAGCTTTGCAACTCAGATTTGCCTTATCTTGGCTACATGATTCTCTTTAAAAACTCTCATTTGAAAATAGTCGTAATGCCCATACATCATATCCCTTTATTACATGCTGGAAATGAAAGACACCTTCAAAGGAAAAGAAAACTGGAAAATTGACTGGAAAGAAAATGCAGCTTCGAGACAGTCCACAGCTCTACTGGGCTAGACGAGCTTTAGTGCCTCCTTGAAATCCTCCTGTCTCTTTTTGCTTTGTGAAAAGGATGCCCACAACGTGGGTCAGCACACATCATGTACTGGCGAGCGGCTTTTCGTCGAAACTCACAAATATCTGCACTAATTCAATATGTGAAGCTACACATTTACTAGTGATCTTTCTACTTGTCTAGGTTCTTTTTACCAATTCATAAGAAACATGACAGTAGAAATATTCATAACCAACTTACCCATCGTCGATAGTCATCCCTGCACAAAACAGGTTAGCACAATTTGCATATGAATATAAGAAGCATACTTTACCATCATCGTTCATTGTTAGGTTTTGTATTAAGGATTTGTTCATATGCATGTCCTAACTACATGGAGGTCCATGGGCCCATCCCCCATGATTAGCCGCTGTGACTCAATGGTTCAGCTCGTCGCTAAGGACACAACATTCCCGAGGTGTAGCATTTACTCTGGGGTGCTATTACAATCTCTCCTAGGCTGATCGATCCCGGGTGCCCCCAGTATCGTCGAGAGACTATTACCTTGTTAACATATTGTCCGAGACCAATGCATGACTTGTTCTTTCTATGAGATAAAACCTAACTGTGCAACAGATAGCGACCAGTTCAATACTTAGCCTTAATCGTTCGGTCAATCATTAGCATTCAGTTCTCATTCGGTCATTCGATAACGTTCAGATAGCATTCGGTCATTCGATAGCATTCAATAGCATTTCAATTCCTTTGCAGTCATTCGTTAGCATTCATTCTTATTCTTATCTTTTGTTTTTTTGGTATCGTTGATCAGAAGGACGCTGTAACACCCAGTTTTCTAGATGAGGGTAATTTTGAAATTTTATAATTATAATTATTATTTATTGATTATTATTTCATATTATGATTTTTGGTGATTTTTAATCATTTTTAAACTATTTAAAATTATGAGTTGTGATTTTGACATTTTACTATTATTTGGTTTTAATTTCGAGGAATTTGTCACCTCCAGTTTTCAGGAACATGGATATTTTGTCATTTTGTATTTTTGAAATATTTTTGAAATTTATTTTATTATTTATGATATTGTTTTGGGATTATTTGAGTCGGGTTCGAATTTTAACTCAATCCGACTTGAAACGGGGACCCGGGGGTAATTTGACTCTAGTGGGACCCACACACTAGTTAGGCATGGCCCACATGATATTAATTTTAGTTCACATGATAGAAATATTTTAGTTAGAGGTTAGACTAATTATTATGGATAAGGTTAGTGTGATTAGAGACTTTAGAATGACTAATTTAGCCCCAACCAATTAGCCCTTTCCTAATACTAATAGAATAGGTTAGTAGGGGCATTTTGGACCTTACCATAATAGGACAAATAGCCCCATATGGCCAGCCACTTTGGGAGAGGATAGGCTCAAGTTCATTTCATTATTCTCATCCACACTCTCTCTCTTATTCTTCCCCAAATTCCTAGGAGAGCAATCCCTAGCAATTTCTCCACCAAATCCTTCCATTTCACCACCAAATCTTCTTCTTTCCTTCTCCATTCTAGCCAAGGAGGAAGCTACCCAAGTTTGGGAGGATTCGGAGCACGTTCGTGTCCTTTTCGAATCTCTGCGTGTCGGTGTCGCTCCGGGAAGGCTTTTCTACGATTCGATCTACCGGGAGGTATAAATCCCTTCTCCTTTTCATTTTCTCATGCATATAGGTCTATTTTGAACCCATAGGAATGACCCCCATGGTTGTATCTCCATTTGTGTCCATTTCGTGTCCATTTGGAGGTCATAGGAGTGTCCTTTGTGTTGTGGTTGTGTCCATGTGGGAAAATCCTAAATTTGGACACACTATATGTTGTTGTTATGTATGAATGAATTATTACATGTTTAATCTCATATTTTTGTATTGAAGATGTGTTCTATAGTGTCTCATATATTTATTAGTGTAGAGAGTGAGTTCTTGATATATTATGTTATATACTTGTGTTCTTTTGTCTCAAACTACCTAAATCCGTCATGATTTTTATCCACGTTTTTAATTTCAGCCCTAACTTAGAAATATCATAACTTCTAGCTCAAAGCTCGGTTTAATCTCTCGTTTTTTTTAAAAGAAGCGTATTGAAGTTAGATTTCCAAAAATATATATTAATAGGCCTAATTCTTTCTGTAACTTTCTGGAGAATTATTTGAGTGTCAGCTGTACGAAGGACAAACGCGTTCTCGATATTTTTGCGATTTCCGGGAGTTTTTGGAAACGAAAATGCGATCCAGTTTGAAGTTTCGGAAAGCTAACACATAGATCTATAACATACTTTAATCCTAGATTTTAATTAATGCTGAGATGGTACAGTATTGATTATTAGTAGAAGTTACTATTCGGCATATGCATTTTGTGCACCCTTGTGTGTAATATAATGTTCTATTTGATTTTAACCCATGTTAATGTATATACATTATGTAATTAAATAGAGAATGCAAGCATGAGTAAATGGTTAAATAAATGATGTATGAGGTATAAATATCCTATCAAATGTAAGCATGTATAAGTATGGCTTGTAATGAATATGTAGGTTCCATAGTATGTAATGTATGGTGCATATAGTGGTGCAAGAGAATAAATGAATGATGAATGAATGCAAGCATGAATGTAATGTAATAATAGATGTAATGTATGCAATATACAAGTTAATGAGATGTAATGTTCTATGTTAACACAAATCCTATATTACCTCATGTACCCCCTTACACTATGTTGACACTATCACACTTGACACATTATTCACTTACACTTTGACACTCTTTGATATGTATACACTATGTATGCCCATTTAACCCTCACTTTGCCCCTTTGCCATGTTCACATACACACACATAGCCTCTTAAATAAGTAATTATGAATATAGTTAACTTAGCTTTGTATGTATATTATATATATGTTAGCATATTGTATTGTAATATATAAGTTTATATAACCATTTGAAATGCCATGATTATAGACCTAATGTTGAATACCAATATATGCATGTGTATATATGTATAAACATATATAGCTTAAAGTAATAGATTACCTAGTGTATATCCAATGTGAATTCTTGCCTATTTGAGTATTGAATAATTGCATGCTATATAGAGTTGGGTGTATGTTGGCTTGTATAGCCTTGTATTGATGTGTGCTTGCTAGGATAGTCTTGG
This sequence comes from Iris pallida, assembly GCA_029216955.1. NCBI lineage: Eukaryota > Viridiplantae > Streptophyta > Magnoliopsida > Asparagales > Iridaceae > Iris > Iris pallida. The sequence continues at coordinate 14,233,756 of JANAVB010018998.1, forward strand.
TTAGGCCTAGTAAGACTTGCTGGGTTAGGACATGACCTAGTTTGACCTAGTTTGACTAGTGCAGTTGACCAGAGTTGACCTAAGGGTTGACTTTGGCCTAGTTTGACCTAGATTCATATAGAATGCATTGTAGTACTTTATATTACCCTTCTGGACATGTTGTGACTTGTGCTGTTCTAATTAGGAGCCAGACACCTCTCCTCGGACAGTATCTTTACCTTGGACATTCAGACATCAGGCGAGTATATTCTCTGATAGTTCTCTCATTTACTTGTCAATTACTGTACTTCAGTTCTAGTTAGTTGTATGCGATTCTCTGTTACAACAAGTGTGGATATTTCTGGATTCATGTATACGACACACTTTTATTTTCTGGCCTCTATTACTGGTATCATCTCTATTACTGGAATCACCTACTAGAATCATTTAACTGGAATCATTTTACTGGAATCATTTAGTGGAATCATTTACTGGTATCATTATATTTTGGCTGGACTCATCTTGAATCATTGTGTCGAAATTCTGGATTCACTTACAGGGAGGGGAAATACTAGAGTGAGACATGTAGACATATTCCCAATCTGGAATCTCCCTACTGGAATCTACTGGAAGCATAGCCATCTCTCGCCTGATCAGTGAGGGATGTGCCTGATTACCCACAGCCGTTTACATGTCGAACTCGGTATTTTAAAACACACTGCTAGAGTATAGGCTGGACTCACCCTGGAATCGTTGATCACTATAACTGGAATCGTTCCTTACTGGATTCATCTTGTATTAGATTCATCCCGTACTGGATTTACATAGGTTTTACACTGGTTATATTTTCTGTCTGGACTTTATATCATATTACCCTTGTTCAGCTAGTTCTATTTTTACAGTCTTTATTGCTATGATTCTTCTCTTGTTTAGTATTTACTTTCCTTGCACTTTATCTCTCTTTCTTACCATCACCTGAATATAAACTGCCATTTTTATCAATATAACTGTCTATAACTGCTGTATAGTTCTCTGTCATTTACTTGGGTTTTCTAGATGAGATGTGCTCGTTCCTGTCCTGACTGGACCTGTTGATAAATTTTACAGATAGCCTGGAGGTTGGCTGCTAGCCTAGAGGAGACACAGTAGAGGTTGTATAGTTAGTTATTTCAGTTGTATTGAGTTGTATTTATTCTATGGATTACTGTATTGAGCTTTGAGATGTTTTCTGGGTTTGTGTATCTTAGACACTTAGACTTCTATCTGCTGTATCTCTTTTGGATTTCATGTTTTACCTATCTTTTATCTCGCTATACCTTAGTTGTGATTGAGACTGTATCTGCTATGTCACCTTCATTCGGAGAGTATATACTGTACATGTACCTTTATATTGTTAGATGTTTGACCTATGACAGCGTTCTACCGCCGACACTGCGACGTAGGCTGGACGTACCCACATCTCGTGCCCTTACTCTAGGGTGCGGGTCGTGACACGTTTTTAGTGGTGGCCCATGCAGGTCGAGTTTATGTAGTGGTATTCGAACTAGAGTATCACTACAGCCTGCAGTAGGATTAGGATATTTTTGGAGGTACTCAATCATATTAGGAAAAACTTTTAATCCGATTCCTTTTGTCTAAAATTGTTGCTTATTGACTTCCCTTGAATATAAACTGTTCTCCTTTGAATTTTTGCTTCATTCTCAGAAATCGCTTCTTGTTTTGATCTGTCTTCGTGATGGTTATGAAGACACGATCTCATCGCTTCGGTTCGGGAGATACTATCAAGAGGCTGGCCACCTCTCGTCCTGTTCATCAGGGCCTCGAGACCTCAGCTTCTGTTGTGCCGACTCAGGTTGGCATTTCTGCTACATTGGAGGTGCACCTCCGTCTGTACAGAGACTTTTTCCTTCGTTTCTGGTTTCTCTCAGCAGCAGCGATTCATGCAGCATCAGCAGCAGAGATTTGTGCAGTATCAGCATCAGGCTGGAGGAAACCAACAGAGCGAGCTATCGTCTGGATAGTCGAGGATGCACAGACCGTTGGAGATCTTGCTGCAAGTTCCGTTCTTCTCAATTTTATTTCCGTAATTGTCTTTTATAATTACCTTGAAATCCGATTCCATCTGTTCTTTGTTGATTGATTAATTTTGTCATGTTACTCTTTTGTTGTGTTGTTTTTCTTCTGAGAAAATCATATGGGCTAGGTTGCCTAAATCATGGGATCTAGAATCCTTGATAGTCATGTTAGTTGGCATAGTGAGGACATATAGTCAGATTTTGGATGTATTCTCGGGTATGGAAATTTAAGGTTTTCGCCGTCGCATACGGCAGTGCGAAAATTTTAAATACCATGAACCTAGAGGTACGTACCTTAGTCAAGGACTCTGTGATTATCGTAGCCTTGCTCACTAGCATGATGAAGACTCTGGACAACATGAATTTTGGACAGACGCATATGATTAACAGATTGTATCTTGAGAATGTTTAAACATCATACCCTTTTGATTGTTATAAATGACTTAGGAGTAGGGATATTTAGTTTTGTAGAGCTTATTCATAGGTAGTTCCTTCATAGTATAATGGTATGATGACTTGTTGAGTGTCTGTACCCTAGAGGTGATAGTTAGCATTGGTGTTAGAATAGTAACCCATTGCAGATAATTCTCCTGTTATCTATAATACCAACTAGTTACACATAGGATCTTAGTATGCCTTACAGCCTTGATGATTATTACTACTTTCCCTTACCTTTTCCAGTGAGGCACCCATGACCAGAGCCTGCCTTTGAGTATAGTTGTAGTTTCACCTAAGACCGAGAGGTCTATTTGCATAGATAGATTGCAGATGATATTGGCATATGGGATATAGGTTAGTTGGTATCTATAGGCCATTGTTGTATAGGGTTATAAACATGTTGTTTAGCTTATACTTGGTTCAGTTTTCCATTTTAGTTAAGTTCTCTTCGTGTTGAGTTTCCTTTGTGTTGATCACCTTTATAGGCAGTGTGCAGACCCTTCACTAGATACCATATTCCCTTGATTCAGACCATTCATCCTTAGCCTTGTTCTAAGCATTGTTTCAGACCCTTATAAGTTTAGTCTGCCTTAACCCTTGGTTGATCAGTCATGTATATATATATAGATGATATACTTAGGATATATGTGATGGGTTATTGTTCTTGAGCATATATATATATATGGTATTTGATATTCATGTGCTTAGCTTGTAGGTATTTAGTTATAGGTGACTTGATAGGATTGGGAAGTTAAGAGCTAGTCTATTATAGAGTTTCTCTTTTGCTAAATTCTAGTTGCCAACACCTAGATAGCTAGCATAGATAAAACCCTAAGAAGTTGACCAGTTGATGACCAAGTACTTGGATGTTGAGAAATTGACTAGTGATTGACCCTTGACTATGTTTGACATAGAAGGGGGTGCGATCATCTTAATTTCGAGGACGAAATTTTTATAAGGTGGGTAGGATTAGTAACACCCAGTTTTCCAATGAGGGTAATTTTGAAATTTTATAATTATAATTATTATTTATTGATTATTATTTCATATTATGATTTTTGGTGATTTTTAATCATTTTTAAACTATTTAAAATTATGACTTGTGATTTTGACATTTTACTATTGTTTGGTTTTAATTTCGAGGAATTTGTCACCCCCAGTTTTCAGGAACATGGATATTTTGTCATTTTGTATTTTTGAAATATTTTTGAAATTTATTTTATTATTTATGATATTGTTTTGGAATTATTTGAGTCGGGTTCGAATTTTAACTCAATCTGACTTGAAACGGGGACCCGGGGGTAGTTTGACTCTAGTGGGACCCACACACTAGTTAGGCATGGCCCACATGATATTAATTTTAGTTCACATGATAGAAATATTTTAGTTAGAGGTTAGACTAATTATTATGGATAAGGTTAGTGTGATTAGAGACTTTAGAATGACTAATTTAGCCCCAACCAATTAGCCCTTTCCTAATACTAATAGAATAGGTTAGTAGGGACATTTTGGACCTTACCATAATAGGACAAATAGCCCCATATGGCCAGCCACTTTGGGAGAGGATAGGCTCAAGTTCATTTCATTATTCTCATCCACACTCTCTCTCTTGTTCTTCCCCAAATTCCTAGAGAGCAATCCCTAGCAATTTCTCCACCAAATCCTTCCATTTCACCACCAAATCTTCTTCTTTCCTTCTCCATTCTAGCCAAGGAGGAAGCTACCCAAGTTTGGGATGATTCGGAGCTCGTTCGTGTCCTTTTGGAATCTCTACGTGTCGGTGTCGCTCCGGAAAGGCTTTTCTTCGATTCGATCTACCGGAAGGTATAAATTCCTTCTCCTTTTCATTTCCTCATGCATATAGGTCTATTTTGAACCCATAGGAATGACCCCCTATGGTTGTATCTCCATTTGTGTCCATTTCGTGTCCATTTGGAGGTCATAGGAGTGTCCTTTGTGTTGTGGTTGTGTCCATGTGGGAAAATCCCAAATTTGGACACTATGTGTTGTTGTTATGTATGAATGAATTATTACATGTTTAATCTCATATTTTTGTATTGAAGATGTGTTCTATAGTGTCTCATATATATATATATTAGTGTAGAGAGTGAGTTCTTGATATATTATGTTATATACTTGTGTTCTTTTGTCTCAAACTACCTAAATCCGTCATGATTTTTATCCACGTTTTTAATTTCAGCCCTAACTTAGAAATATCATAACTTCTAGCTCAAAGCTCGGTTTAATCATTCAGTTTTTTTTAAAAGAAGCGTATTGAAGTTAGATTTCTAAAAACATATATTAATAGGCCTAATTCTTTCTATAACTTTCTGGAGAATTATTTGAGTGTCAGCTGTACGAAGGACAAACGCAGTTCTCGGTGTTTTTGCGATTTCGGGAGTTTCCGGGAACGAAAATGCGATCTGTTTGAAGTTTCGGAAAGCTAACACATAGATCTATAATATACTTTAATCCTATATTTTAATTCATGCTGAGATGGTACAGTATTGATTATTAGTAGAAGTTACTATTCGGCATATGCATTTTGTGCACCCTTGTAGTGTAATATAATGTTCTATTTGATTTTAACCCATGTTAATGTATATACATTATATAATTAAATAGAGAATGCAAGCATGAGTAAATGGTTAAATAAATGATGTATGAGGTGTAAGTATCCTATCAAATGTAAGCATGTATAAGTATGGCTTGTAATGAATATGTAGGTTCCATAGTATGTAATGTATGGTGCATATAGTGGTGCAAGAGAATAAATGAATGATAATGAATGCAAGCATGAATGTAATATAATAATGGATGTAATGTATGCAATATACAAGTTAATGAGATGTAATATTCTATATTAACACAAATCCTATATTACTTCATGTACCCCCTTACACTATGTTGACACTATCACACTTGACACATTATTCACTTACACTTTGACACTCTTTGATATGTATACACTATGTATGCCCATTTAACCCTCACTTGCCCCTTTGCCATGTTCACATACACACACATAGCCTCTTAAATAAGTAATTATGAATATAGTTAACTTAGCTATATATGTATATTATATATATGTTAGCATATTGTGTTGTAATATATAAGTTTATATAACCATTTGAAATGCCATGATTATAGACCTAATGTTGAATACCAATATATGCATGTGTATATATGTGTAGACATATATAGCTTAAAGTAATAGATTACCTAGTGTATATCCAATATGAATTCTTGCCTATTTGAGTATTGAATAATTGCATGCTATATAGAGTTGGGTGTATGTTGGCTTGTATAGCCTTGTATTGATGTGTGCTTGCTAGGATAGTCTTGGTTAGGCCTAGTAAGACTTACTGGATTAGGACATGACCTAGTTTGACCTAGTTTGACTAGTGCAGTTGACCAGAGTTGACCAAGGGTTGACTTTGGCCTAGTTTGACCTAGATTTATGTAGAATGCATTGTAGTGCTTTATATTACCCTTCTGGACATGTTGTGACTTGTGCTGTTCTAATTAGGAGCCAGACACCTCTCCTCGGACAGTATCTTTACATTGGACATTCAGAAATCAGACGAGTACATTCTCTGATAGTTCTCTCATTTACTTGTCAATTACTGTACTTCAGTTCTAGTTAGTTGTATGCGTTTCTCTGTTACAACACGTATGGATATTTCTAGATTCATGTATATGACACACTTTTATTTTCTGGCCTCTATTACTGGTATCATCTCTATTACTGGAATCACCTACTGGAATCATTTTACTGGAATCATTTACTGGTATCATTATATTTTGGCTGGACTCATCTTGAATCATTGTGTCAAAATTCTGGATTCACTTGCGGGGAAGGGAAATACTAGAGTGAGACATGTAGACATACCCCAATCTGGAATCTCCCTACTGGAATCTAGTAGAAGCATAGCCATCTCTCGCCTGATCAGTGAGGGATGTGCCTGATTACCCACAGCCGTTTACATATCGAACTCGGTATTTTAAAACACACTGCTAGAGTATAGGCTGGACTCACCCTGGAATCGTTGATCACTATAACTGGAATCGTTCCTTACTGGATTCATCTTGTATTATATTCATCCCGTACTGGATTTACATAGGTTTTACACTGGTTACATTTTCTGTCTGGACTTTATATCATATCATCCTTGTTCAGCTAGTTCTATTTTTACAGTCTTCATTGCTATGATTCTTCTCTTGTTTAGTATTTACTTTCCTTGCACTTTATCTCTCTTTCTTACCATCACCTGAATATAAACTGTCATTTTCATCAATATAACTGTCTATAACTGCTGTATAGTTCTCTGTCATTTACTTGGGTTTTCTAGATGAGATGTGCTTGTTCCTGTCCTGACTGGACCTGTTGATAAATTTTACAGATACCCTGGAGGTTGTCTGCTAGCCTAGAGGAGACACAGTAGAGGTTGTATAGTTAGTTATTTCAGTTGTATTGAGTTGTATTTATTCTATGGATTACTGTATTGAGCTTTGAGATGTTTTCTGGGTTTGTGTATCTTAGACACTTAAACTTCTATCTGCTGTATCTCTTTTGGATTTCATGTTTTACCTATCTTTTATCTCGCTCTACCTTAGTTGTGATTGAAACTGTATCTGCTATGTCACCTCCATTCGGAGAGTATATACTGTACAGGTACCTTTATATTATTAGATGTTTGACCTAGGACAGCGTTCTACCGCCGACACTGCGGCGTAGGCTGGACGTACCCACATCTCGTGCCCTTACTCTAGGGTGCGGGTCGTGACAGACGCAACAAAGAGTGGACTAGAGATCATTTGTATTAGGGCGTACAAATAAATACAGGCCCGGTTAAAGCAACTCACCGAGATGAATCTTAGTCGAGAGAAGGAGGGACTTCACGCGTCGTTCAATTCACGCGTGCTACATTGGCACCAACAGTTGATTAGCATACTTTGTCTCTTTCTCTCAAGATTCGGAATGAATACGAAATGCGATGAAAGCGAACAATGAAAACCAATCATCGAAAACCAACACGAAAATGCATTCATCAAAACCAAGCAGCGAAAGAAAACATCCAACAAAACTCTTGGATTCATTTCAATATAAGCCAATCCATCAATTGGAAAGGTTCATTGCATTTCATCCGTGATCAATCGATACCGGCAAAGGTTTTCCCAAATACTCAGTTCAAGACTGAGTTAGTAAGCCGTAGGTATTACATAGTGGACCGCGAGGAGCGGGGCACTACATAATAACCCACTGAGAGAAAGTTTTGTCCTCAAAACTTAAGAAACAAACTCACCTCCACTATTGTTGCATTCTGGATCAAGCAACGTGGAGAGATTATAGACGCGCGCTGTCGCGGTGTTGGCATTCCGCAACTGCTGATTGTGCGGATGGTCTCTAAGCAGCGGTGGGCCTGGCAGCTACCCACGCTCTTTAGTGTCATTACAATTTTGATTCGTTCTATTCTTTTTCGGGCAATTCCTGACAGTATGGTTCGGACTTCCACAGCTGAAACATGATCTGTTTGCGAAACGACTGACTTCTTTGGTGTACCCGTGGCGACTGCAGTAGGTACACTCAGTTCTTCTGTGCTGATCATTGTCTGTCTTACTTTCTTTTTCAATTTTTTTCTTCCCATCATGGTACCTCTTGGCGGGCTGATTTCGACCGTACTGCACCTTAGTTGACGCTTTCTTCAGGCAAAATTGTTCCACCTGTAGCGCCACCTCAAAGGCCTGAGAATACGACCCACATTCTCGATTCAGCACACTTAACTGGATGTCGTCATTCAGACCTCCAACGAATCGATTTATGCGAGTCTGCTCTGTGGGTAGCATCACAGCAGCAAAATTTGCCAGCTTAGCAAATTCATACTCATGGTCCTCCACGGATATATCTTCCTGTTTCAGTGTGATGAAGTCATCCTCCATCTTCTTGCTCATGGCTGGAGGCAGATATTGATCCAGAAATGCCTTCTTGAACGAGGCCCATGAGATCTTCCCATTTCTAGCCGTTGCGAGCAACGCCGGCTTCTTCGTCTTCCACCAATCCTTTGTCTGCAGCCGTAGGAGCAGAACGGCACAAACTACCTTCTTGCTACTCGGAACTCCTACGAACGTGAACAGACTCTCCATTTTATCAATCCAGTCCATCACCTTATCGGGTGATGTCCTGCCTTCAAATTTCGGAGGTTTCGCGTCTAAGAAGTCCTTTGGCCTAAAGGAAGAGTGCCTTTGCGCTGGCTGGGGCTCGTCACCCTCCACGGGCTCAATCTCGGGCGTTTCCATTGGTTTGGTCGCTGCGGTAGTATCCTGATTTGCCGCAAGCACAGTTACCAGTTGGGTCAAGGCATCCAACTGTTTCTGTTGGGCCTCCATTCGAGCCTGTTGTATGTGGTTACGTTTGTCATTGTCCTGCCTTTGTAATTCCAACAAGGTCATGATCCGTTCTACCGGATCGGTCGAGGCAGCAGGTCGAGTAGGGGCCATTACTCTACAAAAAAGTATAACTTCTGTCAGTCTCATAAAATATTATGGACTTATTGTATGGGGCATTGGTTTTTATAACTCAAAATTGGGACTCTTTTTGAAAGCCATCAAAATACATTATATACTTATTTCGAAAACGATATTTACAAGAGGCCAAGGACGTAAAACCGTACTCTGATACCACTTTGTCACGCCCCGATCCTGCTAGGGTCGTCCGTCTTGCATGGATCCCGACGGGATCGATCGTCATCGCTAAGGTGTGATGTCGTACAAGCCTAAGTTGCACTTGCACAAGGCCATGTACCTGCACAAAATAACTAGTCAAGCAAAAACACACGCATGCACCCATTCATTGCAGAAAACCAAATATTGAACACAGAGATTTGGAATGGAAATACTTCTTTTTATTGATAAACTTGATAGGAATACAAGTACAAAGCTTTGCAACTCAAATTTGCCTTATCTTGGCTACATGATTCTCTTTGAAAACTCTCATTTGAAAATAATCGCAATGCCCATACATCATATCCCTTTTATATGTTGGAAATAAAAGACACCTTCAAAGGGAAAGAAAACTGGAAACTTGACTGGAAAGAAAATGCAGCTTCGAGACAGTCCACAGCTCTACTGGGCGAGACGAGCTTTAGTGCCTCCTTGAAATCCCCCTGTCTCCTTTTGCTTTCTAAAAAGGATGCCCACAACGTGGGTCCGCACACATCATGTACTGGCGAGTGGCTCTTCATCGAAACTCACAAATATCTGTACTAATTTAATATGTGAAGCTACATATTTACTAGTGATCTTTCTACTTGTCTAGGTTCTTTTTACCAATTCATAAGAAACATGACAGTAGAAATATTCATAACCAACTTACTGTCACGACCCGCACACTAGATTAAGGGCACGAGACGTGGGTATGTCCAGCCTACGCCGCAGTGTCGGCGGTAGAACACTGTCCTAGGTCAACAATCATCTAGCAATATATCTCTAAATAGTTTATACTCCCCGAATGGGGGTGACATAGCAGTAAAACTCAATCACAACTAAGGAAGAGATAGCACGATATGAAATAGAACTCAAGGAAATAAATAGATAAAAAGTAGTCCAAGATAATCCCAGCAATATCCAGAAGTACATGGTCTCAGATACAGAATGAAAGAATATATACAACTCTGAACTCCAAATAAAGTCTAGCTAAACATGTCTCATGACTACATAAAAGATAAATAGGCCTAACTAATCTAGTCTAGGCAATCGGGGTGATATCCTCAGCTAGAGCTGGGTCCTCCTGAGGGTCCAGCTCACAGGTGTCATCTAAGGCTGCCCCGTAGAAAGTGTCCAGGCAAGCCTCCTCCTCGTCCTCTGTAATATTTTCAACAGGTCCAGTCAGGACAGGAGCGAGTACAGTACATCTCAACAGTTCATAGCAGGTTAGAAAATATAAACATGCAGTAAAGTAAGATACAAGTACTGAAAGAAGTACAATATGTAAATAGAGAAAGAGCGGTAACAGAAATATCTACTATAATAGAGACTAACAGTGGCTAGTGAGTCAGAGTACAATATCGACATGTAAATGGCATAGGAGATTCTGATAAGACACTATGGAAGAGATTCTGATAAGATACTACTGGTATATTATTCACATGTCCAATTCTACTCTTCCGTACCCCAATCAATACACAAGGATCTAAACAGGTTATGTTATTGTACATGATATCACATGAGGGCCCATGAAAGGGTGCACATGATAGTATACATGGGGCTCCGTGAACCTGAGAGTACAAGATTCACCGGAGTGTACATGTATAATGAAAGCACAGAAGTATATGATGAAAGTGAAACGCACATGACACAATGTACCCGATGCTCCCGAGGGGGATAACATCGCATGTAGAGATCCATATAGTACCAATCTGTGTGACCATCGTGACAATACAAGTAAAGTAATCTACTACAGAAAATAATTCTAAGCATGATATGAAATGATCAGAGAATGTACTCGCCTGTATCTAAGTGTCCAATATGAAACGTACTGTCCGAGGAGTGGTGTCTGGCTCCTAATCAGAACAGCACAAGTCACAACAAGTCCAGAATAGTGTAATGAAGTCCTACTTTGCATTCTACATGATTCTAGGTCAATCTAGACCAAAGTCAACTCTTGGTCAACTCTGGTCAACCTAGAAGTCAAACTAGGTCAACCAAGTCTAATCAAGTCTAAACTAGGCTATCTAGTCTACATAGACCAATAACAAGTACACAACTATATCAAGCCAAAATCAAACCATCACACTACATTACCCATTATCCAAATATCCATTACACCTATGCATATACATACATTATATATAGATACATACATTTGAGTTAACATTATATATACCTAGGCTAAGTATATATATACATATAGATATACATCACCCAAGTACATATGTATTCATACAATACATAACCCACAACTAGAGACTGGAAATATAGAGAGAATGAGAGAGAGGGTGCATGTGTGTGTGTGTGTGCAACATGAAATTGTGTGTGTATGCATAAGTGTAGCTGTGTGTGTGTGGAAGGGTGAGGGTGTACAGGAATGTAATGTGTGTGTGTGTGTGCTATATGCATTGAGGCATACTTGAAACAATGTGTATATAACTAGATGGTAAAAATCTGGAAAATAGTGTGCAGGAATTTATAACCAGTGAAGAAAAAGTGTATGGACAGGTAACAAGGTGCAGGAGCATAAAAACAGTGAAAGGAGAGACTAACAGTATTGACAGTAAACATAGGAACTTGGCATGGACTGATTCTGTGGCTAACAGGAAGGAATTGAAAGCTGCGGAATATAGTGTCAGGAATTTAAGTTCAACTCATAGGAAGGAACACAAGATTACATAACACATTTAAGCCCCATTACACTACATAATCTCAGATTTCTCTATCAAGAAACTCAGTTTAACATCAAACCCAGGTTTCCCTTCATAAATTGAACAACACATTATAACAAGGAAAAAGGAAATCAGTTCATAGCATTTCCCCACACCCAGTTTTCAGTCCCATAGTTGCAAGCTCCAAAACAATACATAAACTCCACGAAACAACTCCCAAATTGACACACTAGTAGTTTAGATATAGGAGTACATGTTAGAGTCTTGATTACACACAAATAACAGTGTATATAGGTTTAATTGATTGACAAAACTCATTTTGCAAAAACTGGAAAAACACAGAAATAGGTACTGATACATTGGTTCCAGAAAAATGGGAAATGAGAATTAATCATAAAAAATTAATCTAAAAGCTAAAACAGTGGTTGGTAACATGGATACACTTTGTGTACGTGTCACTCAAGTGGTTTGTGTCCTTCCAAGTGGACACAAACATGTCCATTCAAAACAATGTACCAAAATAGTGTACAGTGAGCTGTTCCTCGTGCACGTGTGCACGCATGTCGTGCACACGACACAGCACGTGTTAGGCCACGTGCTCATGCACACATGTGCCCCTATACTAGGGCTAGGTCTAGGTCAACCTACATTGTGTCCTAGTGTGTCGTGTCCGACGCTACAACGTCGTATCAGTGGCAAATAAACACAGTGCACAGAACAGTGCAATTCCCGTGCGTCGAGGATTTCTCCCTCAATATGCCATATGGGCCCACAAAATTTGACATGTGGTATGTCAGTGAGTGCCCCAAGGGGTGTGTCAAATCACGTGTCAAGTGATCAAGTATTGTGTCCTGTGGAGCCCCCGCACAACAGGACACGCGCACAGCCCCCCGCGCACGCACGCACCCGCGTGTCCACGTATCGATTTCGACACAACCCGACATAATCACCACCTCAGAGGAACAAAAATCCATAGGCAATATCAAGACCTAGATTCCTATTCAAAAATATTGCACAAAAAGAATCGGAATGCCCTTTGAGGCATTTCGACAAACACTTAGGGCCGACTCTGATACGTGTCCAGAACGGACACGAAACCTATGATACCTGACACGAAACCTATATAGAACTTAGGGGACTCCTAGGGCTTCCTAACCATGAAGGGAAATCAAAAATCCATGGAGAAATGGAGAGATTATCTATTCTTGAACTATGGGTGAAAAAGCCCCAAATGGAAAGATTTCCTCAAACCACCAAAATCTCACAAATTGTTTCCTTCCTGCAAACAATCAATACCAACAGCAAGAACAATGATATTAGGATCTAATGCAACTAGTTTGGGGGAAAAAGGACCTAAAATGGATTTTATATGAATTTAGAAAGATAGGAACTTACCTCTTTCTTCTTGAAATAATTTTCCTAGGGAAAGGAGGCTAGCCCTAGAATTTAGGAGGGATTATATAGTGGGGGAATCCCTAGGTTAGGCTAAGGTAGCCGTCCATGATGGGCTAGGTTAGGGTTTGAACTAGGTTGGCTAGTCCTATTAGGTTTAGTCACAAAATGACTTGTGAAATCACAAGCCATTTCTCAAACCATTTAATTCCTAATTCCTTAAGTCAATTTCTAATGAATCAAAAACCACCAACTTAAGTCATACTAGGTTAAACTAGAGTCACTTGACCTAACCAAGTCCAACTAACTAGGGTTAGTTCCTATGTTGGTCTACAAGGGTCAATACTAGTCAAAAATCAACCTAGTCCAAACAATTCCAAATTAATTCCTAAAAATTCCCATAAATTCTAATAAATTTAAAATACCCCAAAAATGACAAAATACCCTCATACTAGAAATGTGGTAGTGACAAATCTACCCTCCTTAAAAGAATTTAGTCCTCGAAATTGAAAGGCAAAATACAACTGATGAGAAGGATAGAAAGCATACCTCACGGTCCAAAAAGATAAGGGTAGCGCTCGCGCATCTCATCCTTCCGCTCCCAGGTAGACTCTCCTGGAGAATGATGCCTCCATGCGACGCGCACCAAGGGTATCACCTGGTTCCTCAGAACCTTCTTCCGTCGATCCAGAATCTCCACTGGCTGCTCTGGATAGCTGAGAGAAGGCCCAACCTTTATCTCTGAATGATCGAGCACATGGCTAGGGTCAGCCACGTACCGTCTCAACTGTGATACATAAAATACGTTGTGGACCCCCACTAGCACAGGCGGCAAGTCTAGCCTGTATGCAACGTCACCGACTCTCCCGCTGATAACGAAAGGGCCGATGAAGCGCGGGCTAAGCTTCCCGCCTACACTGAAACGTATTGTACCACGAGTCGGAGATATCCTCAAGAAAACCTGGTCTCCGACCTAATCACAAGCAAGGTTTCAATTAATTAATAAACAAACATGATCAAAAATCACAAACAAACAAACCTAAATCTAATCCTACTATAGTCTGTACCTCAAACTCCAAGGGTCTCCGGTGGCTATCGGTCCAGTGCCGATGTCTGTCATGTGCCACACGAAGTCTGTCCCTAATGAGCTTCACCTTCTCGGCCGCATCAACAACCATCTTTGGCCCAGTAAAGCTCGCTCACCAACATCATCCCAGGAAAAGGGTGTACGGCACCCACGCCCGTACAGAGCCTCGAAAGGTGACATCTCAATGCTGGCCTGGAAACTATTATTGTAAGCAAACTCCACCAAATGAAGATGATCCTCCAAGGAACCTCCAAAGTCTAGGACGCACGTCCGCAGCATATCCTCAAGAGTCTGAATAGTTCGCTCTGACTGTCTGTCCGTCTGGGGGTGGTATACAGTACTAAACTTCAGCTGAGTGCCCAAGCTGGTCTACAAACTCCTCTAGAAATGGGAAGTAAAATGGCTATCCCGATCTGAGACGATGCTGACCGGAACTCCGTGGATCCTGACTATCTGCCGTATATACAACTCCGCCAGCATTTCCGTAGACGTACCCACCTTGAATGGCAAGAAGTGGACCGATTTGGTCAACCTGTCAACGATGACCCAAATAGCGTCTTTCCCTCCTGGTCTGCACGGCAATCCTGATACGAAGTCCATAGTGATATGCTCCCATTTCCACTCGGGAATAGGCAGCAGCTGCAACAATCTACCGGGCCTCTGTCTCTCTGCCTTGACCTGCTGACAGACCAAACATCTAGCCACGAAGCGAGCCACCTCCCGCTTTATTCCTGACCACCAAACATGCTCCCGCAGATCTCGGTACATCTTGTTGGCACCCGGGTGTATAGAGTACTGAGATCTGTGGGCCTCCTGCATAACCTGCTCCCTGAGCTCTCCGCTGAGCACACATAATCTGGAACCGTGCCTCAAGGCACCATCCTCTGCAAGAGAAAACTCGCCCTCCAGCAAACCTGCTCGAACCTGCTCCTGGAGACACCGTAGAGCAACGTCCTCAAACTGTGCCGACTTGATCCTCTCTACCAAGTCTGACTGAATCTGCATCCCCCATAGCTGTATCTGCACTCCGGGCACGATCACCTCAATCCCAAGGCTCTCCAAGTCGGCAAGCAAATGTCGATCCATGGTCAAACACATGGCTGTCGGATACCTACTCAAGGCATCGGCAACCACGTTGGCCTTCCCTGGATGATACTGCAGTGCAATGTCGAAGTCCTTCATCAACTCCAACCATCTGCCCTTCCTCATGTTCAACTCCTTCTGAGTGAACACATACTTTAAGCTCTTATGATCTGTGAAGATCTCCACCCTCTCACCATACAGATAATGCTTCCACAGCTTCAGAGCAAATATCACTGCTGCCAGCTCCAGGTCGTGGGTAGGGTAGTTCTTCTCATGGGAACGTAATTGCCTGGAAGCATAGGCAATCACCTTTCCGTGCTGCTGTAACACACAACCCAGCCCCTTCCCTGAAGCATCACTATAAATAGTGAAACAACCTGATCCTGAAGGCAATGTCAGAATCGGAGCTGTCGTAAGCCGCTTCTTCAACTCATCAAAAGCTGCCTGACACTCCTCTGACCAATCGAATTCAGCATCCTTCTGGGTCAACCGAGTCAACGGCTCTGCAACCCGGGAGAAATCCTGCACAAATCTCCGATAATATCCTGCCAGCCCTAGGAAACTCCTGATCTCTGCAACTGAAGTCGGTGCTGCCCATGCCTCAACTGCTACAATCTTCTTGGGGTCAACTGAGATGCCATCTCCAGTCACCACATGCCCCAAGAAGTCCACCCGATCCAAGAAGAACTCACATTTGGAGAGCTTCCCGTAAAGCTGCTCCTTCTTGAGCATCTCCAGCACTATCCTCAAATGCTCCTTGTGTTCCTCCTCAGTCTTAGAATATATCAAGATATCGTCAATAAACACCACCACAAACTGATCCAGATACTGGTGGAACACCTTGTTCATAAGGTTCATAAACATTGCTGGTGCATTGGTTAGCCCAAACGGCATAACCAAAAACTCGAACTGCCCGTACCGCGTCCTGAAAGCGGTCTTGGGAATATCCTCCCCCTTCACCTTTACCTGGTGATATCTCGACCTCAGATCAATCTAGGAAAATACCCGAGCTCCGCTCAACTGGTCAAATAGATCGTCGATCCGCGGCAGTGGGTATTTGTTCTTGATCGTGAGGTTGTTGAGTGCCATATAGTCAATACACATGCGTACTGACCCATCCTTCTTCGGCACGAACAACACTGGTGCACCCCATGGCGACGAACTCGAGCGGATGAAGTCCTTGTCCTGTAGCTCATCCACCAGTTTTTTCAGCTCCACCAGCTCGCTGTTGTTCACCCGATAGACATGCTGAGAGATGGGCTGTAGCCTCCCTTTCCGAAATTTTTTGAAAATATTTTTATTATTATTTATTTGTTTTAAATAGTGATTTTAGATTTTATAAATAATTATTTAGTTAATTATTACGGTAGATGATTTTAGCCATGGTGGAGTTTTGGAGTACAAAACAACAAGAAATTGTGGCACGGGAGTGGTAGCAGTGTGCCTTGACTAGTGTACTAGCCATGTCCGGGGAGACCTAGCCATAGGAATATCCTAACTAGGAAAACCAGGCCAAGTTGCGACTTAACCCGCACCGAAGAATTATTTATTATTTAATTATATTATTGAGTTTTAGGAATCCGGTTGTACCGAACCTGTCCAGACTGGACCCGAACCAAATCCCAGCCTATGTAGGCATGCAGTAGAACCCGGGACGGCCATGTAGACATTTTATGTGTGTACAAATATTTCTTATTTATTTTTAGGACGTGGCAAATACTTTCTAAATTTATAATAATTTATTTAAATGGTGTGATATTCATTTTATATATAGTTGTATACGTATATTATAATATTATTTGTTATTATATGGATCTATAAGTTAAATATATAGATGACTAGTAGTATATAGTATCTTCCAAATCCTTAGTACTTTATTTCACTTTATCCATCTATTTACTTATTTATTTAATTGATATTTAACTATTAATTCATTTATGCATCCTAGAATGTATTTTCGTAGCCAAAGAATTATGGCATAAACAGGGCTTAAGTTTAGATTATTTATATAATTATTTCTGATATTTATCTACAGGTGTATAAATATATGTATGTGTACATTTACTTTGTTATATAGGGACTTAAGTTATATAAGAGATGAGAGTACTATTATCATTATTATTATTATTATTATTGGTATTATTATTAGATTACTCTTATTGTATCGTTATTATTATATATTTTGCGTGTATATATATAAATATATATAGGCGTTTATGGTATGTATATATATATATACCTATATATATATATATAAATGAGTATATATAATATATATGGTAGAGTGTATGGATATAAATACTCGTATATATATAAATAAAGTTTAGATATATAGAGTAAATTGATATATTATATATTTGTGTGTATGTGTGTATATATATATATATATATATATATATATATATATATATATATATATATATATATATATTTTTATATAAAATATATATATATATATATATATATATATATATATATATATATATATATATTTTATATAAATATATATATATATATATATATATATATATATATATATATATATATATATATATATAATATATATATATATATATATATATATATATATATATATATATATATATATATATATATAAATACACATAGGTTTTATGTTATTATGTGTGTGTATATTAAACTAAACTCCCCAGCCCAAGCCATTGGGCTCTTCCCCAAATCCCACACCCGAGCATCCCTTAGACTTCAGACCCGAGCCCACAGCCCAGTTAGGCCAGTGAGCCACAGGCCCGAGGTTTTCCTGTTCCCAGCTCAGCCCCACCCACGTTCAGGCTTCAACCAAACCGAGCAGTTTCGATATATATAGATATCGATAGAGGGAGGGGAGTTTGAACTCAAAACCCTAATCCCGAGCACCTTCACCCCACGCCGCGCGCCAACATCCCTGGGCGCACCACCCCGCGCGCACGCCCCCTGGGCCACCGCGCGAGGCCGCGCAGGCCACGGCAGGCCGGAGCGCCGCCTGGACCCAGTTGCGGTCGACCAAAGCGGACGCAGCAACAACAGCAGTGCAACAACGAATGCCACTTCGCGACGAGTATCCTTCCTCCACACTCGACGTCGTCGCGAGCCGTTTTCTCCGGTACAATCCCGACATAACCCTCTATAATCCTGTTCATGTAGAAATATTTCTACTCGATTAGATCGATCAGAAAATCGTCGTAAAAATCCCCAAAAAAACTGTTCCAGGAACAATTTCCAAACAGTCCAAATACCCATGTTGGGAGGCCGTTTCTGGTCAAACCAATGACCAGTTTAGAATCCTATTTGAACAATTATATAGACAACATGTAGGGGATCGAAACCCTTCAGATAGATTGATTTTTTATTTAGTTTACAGAAAGTTATTCGAAGTTGAAAATCATGAAAAACCTGTTTTCAAAACATTGAAAACCATCCACACGACGTGCATCCTGCCATTCTGGGAGACGTGGTCGCGAACCGAAAGCATCGAAAGCTGCGTAACGGCTTCGTGGTCGTGTGGGCTTTGACGGAATTCAAATTGGTCGCGTGTGCGCGACGAATTTGATGCGTATCCGTCGAAATTCACCGTATCGTGCACGTTGCAAATTTCCCAATTACTTCGTGCACGCTCGTCAGATCGAGAAGAAACTTGTGCCAGCAGGACTGTATCATTTTTTTGGTCCTGTATGCCAAGTTTGGTCCAATTCTGAGACAGTCGAATCCGACGTCGTTTTGCGGGCCCCACGGTCCGACTCAATGGGCGATTTTGTGCACGGCCCGCCGGAATCCAACTTTGAACATACGGTTGGGTTCATATCAGAAAACTGGATCCGTAGACATGTAGTTTGAAGACTTTAGAGACCGTTGACTCTGGCACGCTTTTCGGTGCAAAATAGGTCCAACGGCGGACATCATTTTTGCCCAAAATTACCGTTTTGCCCCTGTGTCCAGAATTGGACTTAAGGACAGGCTATCCTAGCTAATTTGACTATTCGGAGAATGTTGGTACTGTTTATTTCAGCATCCGAAGACTTCTACATGTGTTGATTGTTTGTGGCTTATTGTGTGGTATAGTATTGGTTTCTCCAGCTAAGGACCTCAGGCAAGTGCACTTTCTGATTGCTTTTCGATTCATAGTAGTCTTTTCATTTCATGTCTATACATATATCTTGCTGCTTGTTGACACGCTCGTCACACGGAGTAGTCGGAAGGGAAAATATCTTAGTACACATGTGGACTACCCAGAAATATCCCATTATGTCTAATCTTGAATGCTAGCTGCTGCACACGACACGTGCAGTGTGCCTTATTTACCCCCTAGCCGTTCACATGTTGAAACATATATTTCACACCACCTAGATAGATGTCTTTTATTAGTTTTTCCTTGTTTACTTCTCTACCATGCTATGTCGTCAGTTTTCTTACTAGCTTTCATATTCCATATGCTATTTTCCTGTCTTGTTAATTCTATTGTGTTTTGCATTACCGTCGGTTTGTGTACTTGTTCCAATCCTGACTGGATAACCAACATTTTTCAGGTTTAGTCGCAATCACTCTTAGCATTGGGAAGACTTGGGTATGCTGAAGACAACCTAGAAATAGATAACCATTGTAGCAATTTTATTAATTGTAAAATCTTGTATTTTCTTTAATTATAAATGTTGTAATAAATGTAGAAATGTGAATGAGCAACAAATGTTGTATTTCTTGAGCATTTATTTCTTGCGGGCTTGACAGCGTTCTACCGCCGACTCTGCGGCGTAGGCTGGCTTGGACACGTCTCGTATCCGAAAAGCGGGTGCGGGTCGTGACATGGGCTCCGCTCCTGGAACCAAGTCTATCGAGAACTCTATGTCCCTGTCTGGTGGCAGTCCCGGCAACTCCTCTGGGAAAACATTCATATAATCTGCTATCAAGGGGTGTGGAATCGTCTGTTCCTCGACCGAGACTCTACAGAAGACTCCGCTGCTCTGCTCTGCCTGACGTCTGGAGTACTCGAACTCTGGCTCCCCCGGTGCTCTGAAGAGAACTCTACCCCCTCTGCAATCAATGCTGGCGTGGTGCCTGCTCAACCAATCCATGCCTAGTACTATATCGTAGTTTGGCAATGGCATTACGAGCAGGCTTACCTCCAACTCACGGCCTCCCAAAATCACTCTCCGACCCTTACAAACATCACTCACGAGGATAATGCCACCCCCGGTCGTGATCTTGTAAGTCCTAGGCAACGATTCAGCTATGATACCGTGTCTAATCGTAAAAGATACTGATATGAAGCTATGCGAAGCACCATAATCGAATAATACAAATGCTGGACTGGAGTCGAGAAGAATTGAACCTGCGATCAGCTCTCCTACGACCTCCGCATCCTCTGCTGCCATGGCGAAAGCTCGTCCCAGCTGGCCTTCCTTGGCCTGCTGCTGGTGCTGGACGAACCTCTGTTGCTGCGTCGGCAGGGCTGGTCCTCTCTGCTGTCCTGCTGCTGCTCTGGCTCCTCCTCCCTGGGCTGCTCGTGCTATACGGCACTCCCTCATCTGGTGGTATGCCGCTCCGCAAAGAAGGCACTTCCCGAGCCTCTTCCTGCACTCGTTCCATCCATGCCCTGGCTTCTTGTAGAAGGTACAACTGACTGTCTGGTGCCTAGGTGCCTGATGCTGAAACTGCTGCTGGTGAACTGGCCTCTGCTGAATCGGCTGCGGCTGAAACTGCCTCAGCTGTTGGTGCTGAAAATGGGGCTCTTGGCCTGGCCTCCGCTGCTACTGCTGCCTCCAACTGGGTCTCTCCCCCTCTTAAGCCTAAGCTCAAGATCATCCTCTGCCAACAAGGCTCCTGTCAAGATCTCCTCGAACGTAGCATCCCGGTTGCCCTTGGTCAAGGACTTGACCTCCTTGACTAGACCCTTCCGAAACCTCTGTGCCTTCGCCGTCTCGCTCAAGCCCTCTACAAACCTGCCGAGGCTGCCAAACTCCCCGGCGTACTCCTCCACTGAGAGACTCTCCTGGATAAGGCTCTCGAACTGCGACTCCAAGGCTCTGAGTACTGAATTTGGGAAGAACTTCTTCTTGAAGAAGCCCTTGAACTGCTCCCAAGTTTGCCCAGGTACCCCCACCCTGGGATCTGACTGATACCAGGTGCGAGCAAGATCTCGCATCCGACTAGCTGCAGCCTCGATCTGAAGATCTGCTGGAAGCCAAGCGGAAGATCTCCTCTATATGCTCGATCCACTCATCGGCATATAGGATCCTCTCTGTCCCCAGAAAGTCTCTGGGGCTCATCTTCTGAAACTGCTCGATCCCCGGTATCCTCGGCTGCTGCACCACTGGTCGAGCTGCGGCTGTCGTGACGGCCAACTCCATGCCCCTGTCCTATCGAGCCTGCTGTCTGTCCATGAACTGCTGGAAATATGCGAACATCTGAGCTGCGTCCACGTATCCTGGAGGCGGTGGCTGCTGAAAAGGATCCTCTGGAATGACCGGGTCCTGCCTCCGAGCCGGTGGAGGCATACCCCTGCTGCTACTGCCGAGGCTCAATACGAGCAGAGGTGGTAGGAGCTGCAGTCCCCTGGCCTCGCCGTACTGGCTGAGAGGTAGCAGTCCCCTCTATAGCATCCTCATGAATGGCACGCTGCGATCGAGTCTCTACCATCCTGAAGATAGACAAACAAGAGTATCAATTTATGAGAAAGAAGCGAAATAACAAAGACGGACAATTATAATTCAAAGGATCAGGTAACAAAAAGGATTTAGATGGCAATAAAAGAAATTTTCCTAAAGTGATTGAGTACCTTAAAATTAATGTCCTATATCCTACTGCAGGCTGTAGTGATACTCTAATTCGAATACCACTACACTTCTAGCCTAGACCTGTATGGGCCACCACTAAAAACGTGTCACGACCCGCACCCTAGAGTAAGGGCACGAGACGTGGGTACGTCCAGCCTACACCGCAGTGTCGGCGGTAGAACGCTGTCCTAGGTCAACAATCATCTAGCAATATATCTCTAAACAGTTTATACTCCCCGAATGGGGGTGACATAGCAGTAAAACTCAATCACAACTAAGGAAAAGATAGCACGATATGAAATAGAACTCAAGGAAATAAATAGATGAAAAGTAGTCTAAGATAATTCCAGCAATATCCAGAAGTACATGGTCTCAGATACAGAATGAAAGAATATATACAACTCTGAACTCCAAATAAAGTCTAGGTAAACATGTCTCATGACTACATAAAAGATAGATAGGCCTAACTAATCTAGTCTAGGCAATCGGGGTGATATCCTCAGCTAGAGCTGGGTCCTCCTGAGGGTCCAGCTCGCAGGTGTCATCTAAGGCTGCCCCGTAGAAAGTGTCCAGGCAAGCCTCCTCCTCGTCCTCTGTAATATTTTCAACAAGTCCAGTCAGGACAGGAGCGAGTACAGTACATCTCAACAGTTCATAGCAGGTTAGAAAATATAAACATGCAGTAAAGTAAGATACAAGTACTGAAAGAAGTGCAATATGTAAACAGAGAAAGAGCTGTAACAGAAATATCTACTATAATAGAGACTAACAGTGGCTAGTGAGTCAGAGTACAATATCGACATGTAAATGGCATAGGAGATTCTGATAAGACACTATGGAAGAGATTCTGATAAGATACTACTGGTGTATTATTCACATGTCCAATTCTACTCCCCCGTTCCCCAATCAATACACAAGGATCTAAACAGTTTATGTTATTGTACATAATATCACATGGGGGCCCATGAAAGGGTGCACATGATAGTATACATGGGGCTCCGTGAACCTGAGAGTACATGATTCACCGGAGTGTACATGTATAATGAAAGCACAGGAGTACATGACGAAAGTGAAACGCACATGACACAATGTACCCGATGCTCCCAAGGGGGATAATATCGCATGTAGAGATCCATATAGTACCAAACCGTGTGACCATCGTGACAATACAAGTAAAGTAATCTACTGCAGGAAATAATTCTAAGCAGGATATGAAATGATCAGAGAATGTACTCGCCTGTATCTGAGTGTCCAATATGAAACGTACTGTCCGAGGAGTGGTGTCTGGCTCCTAATCAGAACAGCACAAGTCACAACAAGTCCAGAATAGTGTAATGAAGTCCTACTATACATTCTACATGATTCTAGGTCAATCTAGGCTAAAGTCAACTCTTGGTCAACTCTGGTCAACCCTAGAAGTCAAACTAGGTCAACCAAGTCTAATCAAGTCTAAACTATGCTATCTAGTCTACATAGACCAATAACAAGTACATAACTATATCAAGCCAAAATCAAACCATCACACTACATTACCCATTATCCAAATATCCATTACACCTATGCATATACATACATTATATATAGATACATACATTTGAGTTAACATTATATATACCTAGGCTAAGTACTATATATATACATATAGATATACATCACCCAAGTACATATGTATTCATACAATACATAACCCACAACTAGAGACTGGAAATATAGAGAGAATGAGAGAGAGGGTGCATGTGTGTGTGTGCAACATGAAATTGTGTGTGTATGCATGAGTGTAGCTGTGTGTGTGTGGAAGGGTGAGGGTGTACAGGAATGTAATGTGTGTGTGTGTACTATATGCATTGAGGTAGCCGTCCATGATGGGCTAGGTTAGGGTTTGAACTAGGTTGGCTAGTCCTATTAGGTTTAGTCACAAAATGACTTATGAAATCACAAGCCATTTCTTAAACCATTTAATTCCTAATTCCTTAAGTCAATTTCTAATGAATCAAAAACCACCAACTTAAGTCATACTAGGTTAGACTAGAGTCACTTGACCTAACCAAGTCCAACTAACTAGGATTAGTTCCTAGGTTGGTCTACAAGGGTCAACACTAGTCAAAAATCAACCTAGTCCAAACAATTCCAAATTAATTCCTAAAAATTCCCATAAATTCTAATTAATTCTAATAAATTTAAAATACCCCAAAAATGACAAAAATACCCTCACACTAGAAATATGGTAGTGATACTTACCCATCGCCGACAGTCATCCTTGTACAAAACAGGTTAGCACAATTTACATATGAATATAAGAAGCGTACTTTACCATCATCGTTCATTGTTAGGTTTTGCATTAAGGATTTGTTCATATGCATGTCCTAACTACATGGTGGTCCATGGGCCCGTCCACCAGGATTAGCCGCTGTGACTCAATAGTTCAGCTCGTCGCTAAGGACACAACATTCCCGAGGTATAGCATTTACTCCGGGGTGCTATTACAAGCTCTCCTAGGCCGATCGATCCCGGGTGCCCCCAGTATCGTCGAGAGACTATTACCTTGTTAACAAGTTGTCCGAGACCAATGCATGACTTATTCTTTCTATCAGATAAAACCTAACTGTACAACATATAGCGACCAATTCAATACTTAGCCTTAATCGTTCGGTCAATCATTAGCATTCGGTTCTCATTCGGTCATTCGATAACATTCAGATAGCATTCGGTCATTCGATAGCATTCAATAGCATTTCAATTCCTTTGCAGTCAATCGTTAGCATTCATTCTTATTCTTATCTTTTGTTGTTTTGGTATCGTTGATCAGAGGGACGCAACAAAGAGTGGACTAGAGATCATTTGTATTAGGGCGTATAAATAAATGCAAGCCCGGTTAAAGCAACTCACCGAGATGAATCTTAGTCGAGAGAAGGAGGGACTTCATACGCCGTTCAGTTCACGCGTCCTACATTGGCTCCAACAGTTGATTAGCATACTTCGTCTCTTTCTCTTAAGATTCGGAATGAATGCGAAATGCGATGAAAGCGAACAATGAAAACCAATCATTGAAAACCAACACGAAAACGCATTCATCAAAACTAAGCAGCAAAAAAAACATCCAACAAAACTCTTGGATTCATTTCAATAGAAGCCAATCCATCAATTGGAAAGGTTCATTGCATTTCATCCGTGATCAATCGATACCGACAAAGGTTTTCCCAAATACTCAGTTCAAGACTGAGTCAGCAAGTCGTAGGTATTACATAGTGGACCGCGAGGAGCGGGGCACTACATAATAATCCACTGAGAAAAAGTTGTCCTCAAAACTTAAGAAACAAACTCACATCCACTATTGTTGCATTCTGGATCAAGCAACGTGGAGAGATTATAGACGTACGATGTCGCGGTGTTGGCATTTCGTAACTGCTGATTGTGCGGATGGTCTCTAAGCGGCGGTGGGCCTGGCAGCTACCCACGCTCTTTAAATCCTAAACAATCTATTACTAACATTCAAATTTCATTTTTATTTTACACAGAGTATAGCCTTATATCAGGAATGGCAATTCTTCAAGTAAATTATAAGGATTTGAAGAAGAGGTGAACTTCAAATTTTTTATGTATTCTACATCATAAACTGTAGTAAACAATATATAAGTTTGCAATTCTTTCTGTTAGAAACTCAATGCACCCTTTAACTTGCTAATGCTGGTACCCCTTGTACGTTTCTCGACTTTTTGGATCGAACTCTTTTGAGATAGTACATATTGGGTATGACTGGCATTTAAAACCCATTAATAGTAACACACGCACTACATATATATCCATGTTCTTGTGCTAGATTTTGGAGAATTGCCATGTTAGTTCATAGAGTACCTCATGGTCGTGTTGATATATTTAGTATGAGAATATGTTATATTTAGTATGGGAATATCCTAAAATATGTTATATTTAGTATGGGAATATCCTGAGGACATATTTGGGATGCCAGAATATGTCACAGGATATTCCATTAGATATTCTATCATGTAAAGGCTATATAAAGCCTATGAGATTATCAATAAAATACATCAATCAATCTCAACATGGTATCAGAGCCACCTTTCCACAAACTCTAACCCTAGCCACCACTAAAACTATAACCTAACCTTTCCTCCCTCTCTCTCCCTCTCTCCCTCCCCGCTGCCGCTGCAGCTACTGCTGCGGCTGTTGCTACTGCTGCGGCTACTGCTATCGCTGCTGCTGTCGTAGCTGCCGCTGTACGCACCACCCTCCCTTTCCCCGCATGTAGGAGAGGACGACGAGGATGAAAGAGACGCCGATGCCTAGATCAGATGAAATTAGACATGTTCAAATTTAGGAGAGGACAACGAGAACGAGCGTGAGTCGTAGAGCAAGTGTGACGTGATCGGAGAAGAAGCATTGATGGAGGCGATCCTCAAGAAGCTGGATGCTACAGATGTTGCGACATTGATGAAGTTGATGAAGATGTCGGCTGGTGAGAGCACGACACAAATATTGCCAAAGTTGGAACTTCCCTCCATCAATCTGAAGCTGGACGGACCAGCCACCTATCTGAGTTGGTCACGACGGGTAAGAAGAACCCTTGCAGGAAAGAACCTGGAGGGATTCTTGACGGGTGAGAAGACAGAGCCGAACGAGGGCTCGACAGAACGCGATGAGTAAAAATTCACTCATATGGTGATTTACATATGGCTTCTCAATTCCTTAGTCCAGTCTATTGCCTCCACAGTAGATGGCATTGAGATGGTGAAATACGTGTGGAAGAAGTTAAGGAGAACCTATGACGGTGTGGGGAACAACTTACAGATCTTCCAGATAAAATGGAAGATCGACGACACCACACAGGAAGAGAAGACGGTGCAGGTGTACGCCACAGAGTTGGAGCGTCTCTAGCTGGATTATGATCACTCCTCAAAACGGGCAAGCTGCGGGGACCCAATGTGCAATGAGAGACATGTGTGTTTGCAGGAGAGGACGATAAAATTCCTCAAAGGGATGACTATAACATTCGCACAGAGGACAGCCTTACTCCTCGTCCAACCAGATATTTCTAGTTTTGAGGAGGCTATCTCAGCCATAATCCAAGAGGAGATGCACATTAGACTCCAGGCGGGGACAAGTGGTCCCCCCGAAGAAAAGTCAGCACTCGCAGTTACTAGCTCGGGCGACACAGGATCCAAGAGAGAGCTCTGGCAACACAATCGACAGTGCTACAACTGTAGAAAGATGGACCATCATCAGTATGCTTGTACCAAACCACCTAAGGAGGGAGACTCAGGTGGTGGACGAGGACGAGGATATATTGGACGTGGTCATGGTCGAGGGGGTCGACAAGGCGGCCGAAGAGGGTATCGGGCAAACCTGCTAGTAGCAAAAGAGAATGGAGGAGCTGCTAGCACCTTTACTGAGGAAGATCAGGCACTGCTGGACATGCTGGAGAGAAAGCAGAGAGCGTCAGCCAAGAAAGACAGGAGGAGTGGAACAGAGGAGGCATCCACCCCATTCTTCGTTGGAGGCAGTGTCGCTATGTATGCCCACCCATCAGATTGTACTGACGAGTCACTTGCTCTTGCATCTATGTCTTCCCTTAAAACGTCAGACTGGATTATCGACTCAGGAGCATCTCGACATGTGACCGGGAATGCTAGTGAGTTTTCTTCATACACTCATCTAGCATTCAGACTACAGACGGCACTTTCCAGCTAGTGGTCGGTAAGGGTACTGTTAATTGTATAGGTTCAGTAAGATTATCCAATATTTTACATGCTACATCCTTTTCAGTCAGTCTTCTGTCTATTAGTTCTATAATTCTTCAACTTAAATGCATTATTTCTTTTGATATTCCTAAGGTGATCTTCCAGGAGAAAGGGACAAGATGAAGACTTGGGACTAGCACTTGGCATGAGGGACTGTGGTACCTAGATCAAGAAGGACTGGACTCAGTATTGGTATCTATGACAGAGAAGGCTGGAATGGGAGAGCTACAGCAGAGGACTGAAGATACTTTGATACTTCATCATAGGAGGATGGGACATTCTTCCTTTGATACTCTAAGTAAGTTATATCCAGAGATTTATGCAAAAACAAATAAATAAAAATTAGTATGTGATGCATGCGAGTTAGAAAAACTTACTAGAAGCTCATATATTGGTATTGGTCATAAGAGCTCTTTTGCTTTTGAGGTAGTATATTCTGATGTTTGGGGTCCATGTGCTACTAATACTATGAATGGGTATAAGTACTTTGTTTCCTTTATTGATTGTTCATCTCGTATCACATGGCTGTATCGGATGAAAAATAAAAGTGATGTATCTGCCTGTTTTTGGGATTTTTATAAGCATGTCCAGACTCAGTACAATGCAGTAGTGAAGGTACTGAGATCTGACAATAGAACGGAGTATACTAACAAGACGCTTGCAAAGTACTTATCAGCACACGAAATACAGTATCAGACCACTTGTGCATACATACCAGCACAAAATGGAGTAGCAGAAAGAAAGAACCGACACCTTCTGGAGACCGCAAGAAGTATGATGATCGACATGAATGTCCCACAAAATCTATAGGGGCATGCAGTGTTGATAGCAGCTCAACTTATCAACATGATGCCTTCAAAAATCTTGGGATGGAAGTCCCTATGTGAAGTATTGCGAGGCAATACTAGTGGGATACTTCCACTGAAGGTGTTCGAATGTGTGTGTTTTGTAAAAGACAACAGACCATCAGTTGGAAAACTTGACCCTAGAGCGGTCAAGTACATCTTTGTGGGCTACTCAGCAACTCAAAAAGGGTATGTGTGCTGGAGTCCAATAGAGAAAAAGAAGTTTGTTAGTATGGATGTTCACTTTTGGGGAACATGAGCCATATTACTGCCAGGAGGGAACTTCACACAACACGCCTAATACTACCAGTATAAGGCGAGAGGGGAAGATGGAGAATTTGGTGGTAACCGATTTAGAATTTTGGCGCAGAGGTATGGTCGAGGAACATGAAGGTGAAGCAGAACAGGGGGAGGAGATAAGAAGTGTTAGGCCTACGGCTCAAGGGGAGTTACTTACCTATAGCAAAAGAAAGAAGCAAACTGCAGGACCAGTACCTACAGTGTCAGTGCTAAGTCCTTTGCCTGTGTCTGTCCCAACTCCTGAGACACCTACACCATCATCCTCCTCATCTACACCACCATCCTCCTCAGGTGATATCATTCCTCCTACATCTTCCATACCACTATCTACACGAAGGACTACTCGCAGTAATACGGGAAATCCTCCGAACATATATGGTTTGGATCTTGCTAAGTTTGTTTCTTATGACCATATCTCTTCTTTTTATGGAGCATTTATAGCATCTTTAGATAGTATTACTGTACCTAACAATTGACAGGTTGCAAAGAACGATCCAAAATGGAAAGCGGCAATACACGAGGAGTTGGGAGCTCTTGAGAAGAACCACACTTGGGAGCTGGTGTGACTGCCAGAAGGGAAAAGAGCAGTCGGATGCAAATAGGTTTTTACGGTAAAATAGAACCCAAATGGACAGGTTGAGCGCTACAAAGCTCGACTCGTGGCAAAATGATACAGTCAGACGTACGACATTGACTATGACGAGACCTTTGTACTAGTGGCAAAGATGAGCACTGTCAGGACCTTGATCTCTCTGACAGCCAATGGAGGATGGAAGCTACACCAACTGGATGTGAAGAATGCATTTCTTCATGGAGATCTAGTGGAGGAGGTGTACATAGAGATACCACCAGGATTCGGTACCAATCAGACAGAAGGCAAGGTCTGCAGACTGAAGAAGTCCCTCTATGGACTGAAACAGTCTCCTCGAGCATGGTTTGACATGTTCAGGAGAGAAATAATAGGGATAGGATATCAGCAGATCAATGTTGATCATACTGTCTTTTTCAGACGAATTGGAGGCCATATCCCCAGACTTGCGGTGTATGTAGATGATATGATTATTACAGGCAATGATAAGCAGGAGATCGCTTAACTCAAAGGAAAGCTTGGCAAGGAGTTCGAGGTGAGGGATCTTGGCCCTCTTCGATACTTCCTCGGGATTGAGATTGCTCGAGATATAGAAGGAATTGTTCTTTCTCAGAGAAAGTACGTACTGGACCTGCTTAAAAAATAGGGATGATGGGATGCAAATCAGCTACGACACCGATAGACCAGAAGTTCAAACTGGATACTGAAGCTGAAGAACCAGTTGATCGGGATAGATATCAGAGATTGGTAGATAAGTTGATCTACTTGAGCCACACTCGACCTGATATCAGCTTTGCGGTCAGTGTAGTGAGCCGCTATATATATGACCCCCGGAAGGGTCATATAGACGTAGTGTACCAGATTCTGAGGTACTTGAAGGGAGCCCCCGAAAAATGACTATTTTTCAGAAGAAATAATCATGTGAGCATCGAGGGCTATTGTGATTCTGACTGGGCTAGCTATACTGACGACATAAGATCTATATCGGGATACTGCATATTTGTAGGAGGTAACTTGGTCTCTTAGAGGAGTAAGAAGCAGTCAGTGGTTGCCAGATCAACAGCTGAAGCAGAGTATAGAGCTATGGCCTTGGGAGTCACGGAGCTATTGTGGTTGAAGAATATGCTGATGGAGCTAAAGCTGGACCAAGAAGCCAAGATGAAGCTATGGTGTGACAACCAGTCAGCTATTAGTATTGCCAACAATCCAGTACAATATGACAGGACCAAGCATATCGAGATTGACAGATTCTTCATCAAAGAAAAGCTGGATGGTGGACTACTAGAGCTGGGCTATGTTCCAACCAAATATCAGGTAGCAGACGGATTGACCAAGGGGCTTAACTCTATCAGCATGATGAGAGGATGTGACAAGATGGGCTTAGTGAATATCTTTCGCCCATCTTAAGGGGGAGTGTTGATATATTTAGTATGAGAATATGTTATATTTAGTACGGGAATATCCTGGAATATGTTATATTTAGTATGAGAATATCCTGAGGACATATTTGGGATGCAAGAATATGCCACAGGATATTCCATTGGATATTCTATCATGTAAAGGCTATATAAAGCCTATGAGATTATCAATAAAATACATCAATCAATCTCAACAGGTCTTATATCAATTCTTCTCACCTTTGTCATTTGAAATATATCGTATTTGGATGCCATATTTTCTAAGACTGGGTGCATGTCTTATGCCTTTTTTTATTTATTGAACTTATTTTTGTATTTTTTTAATTCTCAGTTAGTATTCAGTTTCTATGTCACTCTATGTCACTCATTTTATATATCATTCTATACATAGAATTCTTCGGTTTGCTTATGCTTTGGTTACTTGTTGGTTGGTTTTCTTTTCATGTCTCTAATTCTTTGTAATTCAGTTTTCTAAGATCTGGACTTGGGGCTTTTACTGGAAGAACTTACATTCCTAACATATTATCATTGGTTGAAAAACATATTACCTTCAGTTGTATCTGTAGCATATGGACTAGTATCAGCATAAATGGTAGTTCATATAAAATTACTATGGGTAATTTGCAAGGATGTTCATGTTCACAAGTCGATAAGGGCAGCTCTCCTTTCCCTTTCACAAAATAAATTTCTTCTCATTTTCTCTCCTTGTAATACCTTTTTTTGTAGGGTGCAGTATTGACTTTTGAAGGGATATACAATATTGGCTTTTGAAGGAATGTCACTATTTGGTGTTGGTGAATGCAAATATTTCAATGTTTTGAGGCCGGCTGCCCTAAAAGGGAAA
The DNA here is from genome assembly GCA_029216955.1 of Iris pallida. Taxonomy (NCBI): domain Eukaryota; kingdom Viridiplantae; phylum Streptophyta; class Magnoliopsida; order Asparagales; family Iridaceae; genus Iris; species Iris pallida. The sequence continues at coordinate 14,265,724 of JANAVB010018998.1, forward strand.
GATGTATATATTTTTGGATTTTGAAATGTAATGGTGATATGTTGGTGAAACAAAAGTTGGAAAAAGAGTGATGTTTTGAAATGTAATTAAGATGATGTGATATTTGGATATTTTTAATGAAATATTTCAAATGTTAGTTAAACTTCATATTTTTGTTGTCCTAAAAATTAATATGATTTTCATAATGTATTGAATTATAAGCATTGACAAGTGATATATGTGTGTGAATAACCAAAACAGAACGTTAGAAAGTGTTATGTATAAGTTCTTTTTATAACATTTTATGAACGTTTTATGAATAGTTCCAGAACCAGATCATTTTAGCAAGCGTTATGTATATATAACTTAGTCATAACGCTTTCGGATAGATATGTTATATATAATGATAATATTAATGTCATTTTCAAATTTAGTGTTATATATAATTGACTTAATTATCTCATTTTTTTATAAAAAGGTGTCATATAAGTGTAAGTCATAAATAACAGTTTTTCTAAACTTTTATAACACCCGTGTTCATGACGGTTGCCTACTTCAAAAAAATCGTCATAAATTTTCATATATGACAGTTTTTATCCGTCATAAAATGGTATTTTTCTTGTAGTGTGTGTACTAAGATATGAAGGAATTTACATTGGTTCAATCATCATTACCTTAGTGTGAGTCCACTATTGTATTAAGTTCAGCCCTTTTGTAGTATCAGTTGAATGATACCACTTGTGTATCAGTTATGAGGTAGTGAGGGGCTTGAGTAATTGTTGTGAGTTAGCCCTATATTTGTATTGTTCATACTCTACCTTTCAGTCCTTATTTCTATATATTGTGCAGACCATGTTAGTCTATATATTACATATTCAGTCCCTTGGTTGTATTGATTTCAATCCCTTTTCATGATTAATCTACCATTTTGATGTTCAGTCCACTCTAAACATACTCAGTCCTAGTGCTTGTATAATCAGTCCTATTATGCATCTTAGCATTTAATTACTAGTCATATGTTTCATCCCATTTTTTAACCTTCAGTTTTGTATCTATTTTTTTCATTCAGTCGAGCATATATTTGTATGTTCAATCTTTAGCTCATTCCTAGATGTAATAACTGTATCAGTCCATTTGAATTTCAGTCCTCAGTTAGATTAGTATCAGTCAACTAGTTGCATCAGTCCTCTTTGGACTTATGTACCAGTTATGAGATGAAGTGATAGGCTCGGGTCTGAGTCTAGATTAATGTTCAGCCCCTATATCAAATGACAGTCCTTGCATGATGTCCAATAGTATTCAGTCCAGTTTCCTACTTGATCTTTCAATTAATACTTGTTGAGTATCAGTCCTCACTCATTATACTGTACAGTCCATACTATATATTGTATCATTCCCTGTTTTGTTTTAATAATTCAGTCTCTTACAAGTAATTGTCCCATTCGAATACCTTACCTTATGATCAGTCCCACTTGTTTTCTTCAGTCCACTGAAGATCTTTTACATATTGCCTTTTTGTTTAAGCAATGAACAGATAAGGGGAAAGGTAATAGCTCGAGACTTATGTATGTTCAACCATTGCATTACTCTTGTATCAGTCCTTATCTCTAAATGGTTAGTTCAGCCCCATCTTTTGTATAGATTAGTCCATGTCATATTTAGACTTTAGTATCAGTCTACTGGTACTTTGAGTTTAAGTTCCTATATTCAATGGCAGTCCCAATCTATATTATCCAACCCCTTAGTTTGATGTTCTGTCCTGCAATATATTTCATATTCAGTCCCATGTTTTCTTGAGTATCAGTTCTTTTTTTTCCAAAGGTTTGGTCCCTTGATGTCTTCTGTTCAATCCTTGTTAGCTACTATAGCAGTATATATATTGTATGTAAATATAAGTTATGTATATAGATGGATTGTCCTAGTAGCTTGATAAGGGTTTTAGATATGGTATCCTATATATAGATATGTTTAAAGCCATGAGTAGGATATGATTTGATCTACTTTGACCTAGCTCACTAAAATAGTCTAAATTAGTCAAACCCTAGATTTAGATCAAATGAACTAAGTTTGACCCAGAATTGACCAATTGACCAAGTTGGACCTAGTTTGACTTCACTAACCTAGAAGTGGCCTAACAGCATATAAATAACACATTTAAATATATTGTCTACTCTAGAACACTTTGTAACCCTAAAATTTCATAATAGATTTTTGTGACTCTAGTTCGGATACCGATACATAGTCGTAGCTCAGGATATCAGGCGAGTACATTCTCTGATTGTTTTCATCATGATAGTATGTATATTGCCAACTCTAGACTACTTTACTTAATGCTGACACATTGTTAACATGGATTGGTACTATATATATGGATCTTGTCACGAGATGTTATCTCCTTACCGGGTACATCGGGTATTCCATGTTCATGTACTTTATCGTGTGCATTGTGTACTCCTTGTATTCGTGTCATTCATGTGCTCTCATGTACTATTATGTCCTCCATGTGAAAATAATAATCGTGTACGTAACGTATCTTGATCGGATCCATGTGTATTGATTGGAGCGGGAGAGTAGAAGTGGTTATTTGATTAAATCCTCTAGTGTACTCATGCATATGTTGATTATGCCTTCACGTATAATCGAGTTATCATAGATTACTCATGTGCAATCTAAACCAATCACATAACCGTCTTGTGCTCTGAATCACTTATATTTATTGTAGTTTACATATTCTCTATTCTATTCATGTACTCAGTTTTTATCTATATTTCATGTATTCCTGTACTTCTATTACAGCATGTTATGTATCTTATTCTATTGCTAGTTCTATATTTCCTACCATGCAATGAAACTGCTTTCAGAGTTATGTATTTCGCTCCAATCTTGACTGGATATGTTGACAAAATTTTACAGATAACTTGGAGGATTTTTGCACTACTTACTATAGTACAAACTTAGACGACACTTGCGACCTGGATCACCAGGAGGATCCAGCTAACCTAGAGGAGACACCAGTAGTGCCTAGATTATACTGCTACGATATTTATCTGGGTTTGCCTCCAGCTATCTTCTGTTATGCTATTATTTCATACTCTGTGTAATGTGTTGATAACACTTAGACTTATTTCTATTTTGGCTTGTATTGTACTTTGACATCTTTCTATTCTATATCATGTTGTTATTCCTCCTTAGCTATTTGTGATGAGTTGTATCTTTCTGAGATTGTCCTCCGTATGGAGAGTATATATTTGATAAGTACTTTATATTATGTTTAGTTATTGTTAAGACCTAGGACAACGTTCTACCGTCGACACTGCAACGTAGGCTGGATGTACCCACGGTCTCGTGCCCTTATATCGAGTGCAAGTCGTAAAAATTTATGCCCATGTGACTGCCCGAATATCAAACAATGGGTAAGTCACTCAACCACGCCCTCCGTCTTGAGCCTCATTATCCTTCTGCCACTACCGCCACTGTGAACTATAATAATCACAAACGTCATAGTAATGCAGGAGGCAACAACACGCATAAGTGTCCAAACAACGGCCACCAAGGCAAGTACCAAGGGTGGAACCCAAGCACTCACTGCAACAAATGCAACAACTTTGGGCACCATGCCGCCGACTGCTATGTCTCTGAAGGCGGATGCTGGCACTGCGGTAAGATAGGTCATCTACGCTCGAACTGCCCGATCAGAAGGCCGAACCCGACGGCGCCTCAATAGCAGCAGTACTAGTAGAATCGAGGCCAAGCACCTCGGGCTCCTCAAGTCACACAACCTAATGCCCAAGACTGTCGTCCTAGTGCACGGGGACAAGTCTACGCCATGATCCACGATGAAGCGTTCGCGTCTGACACAGTCATGACAGGTATACTGCTTTTCAATAACAAACATGTTTGTGTACTGTTTGATTTAGGTGCCACACATAGTTTTATATCGACAGACTTTATCGTCGAGCATAAATTTCCTATGACACTGCTAGGCCTCGATTTTAATGTAAGCGTACCGTCGGGCATGTCACTTCTTGCACACTTAGGCTGCAGAGACGAAATCATTTATATCGGAGGTAAACAAGTGTATCTTGATGCGATAGTTCTTGATATTAAGGACTATAATATCATACTGGGAATGGATTGGCTCGGCGCTTGCAATGTCACTATCGACTATGCAGGAAAGATGGTTACCTTCCGCATACCTGGAGTGCTAGAATTCGATTATTCGTGTGGTGAGGCATCGTCGACATGCATGGTGATCTCGGCGATATCTGCTTGGAGGATGCTGCATTCTAGATGTGAAGGATATTTGGCGTCCGTTCGAGACATGCGACAGGATGGTGCAAACGTGGGTCAAAACGACGTTGCGGCAGAATTCCCAGACGTGTTTTCGGATGAGCTTCCCGGCATGCCACCTGATCGAGAGTTCGAGTTCACCATCTACATATTTTTTGACACCCGACCGATCTCCAAAGTTTCGTACAGAATGGCCCCTGCAGAGCTTAAGGAACTCAAAGTACAATTGCAAGAGTTGTTCGATAAGGAATTTATGTAGTGCCCCGCTCCTCGCGGTCCACTATGTAATACCTACGGCTTGCTGACTCAGTCTTGAACTGAGTATTCGGGGAAACCTTTGCCGGTATCGATTGATCATGGATGAAATGTAATGAACCTTTCCAATTGATGGATTGGATTCTATTGAAATGAATCCAAGAGTTTTGTGGGATGTTTTCTTTCGCTCCTTGGTTTTGATGAATGCATTTTCGTGTTGGTTTTTGATGATTGGTTTTTATTGTTCGCTTTCATCGTATTTCGCATTCATTCTGAATCTTGAGAGAAAAAGATGAAGTATGCTAATCAACTATTGGTGCCAATGTAGGACGTGTGAATTGTTCGTGAACGGCGCGTAAAGTCCCTTCTTCTCTCAATTAAGATTCATCTTGGTGAGTTGCTTCAACCGAACAAACATTGATCTGTACGTCTAATAAAAATGATCTCTAGTCCACTTTGTTGCCTTATCCCAATGATCAACGATACCACATTCACAAAAGATAAGAGAAGATAATTGAATTGAATCAAATACAAGAATATGTATTGCTACTCTATCTGCTCCATGAGATTGATCATCTGTTCGGTTACTAAGTATGCTTGAAAATGTAGACATGTACAGACGAACTTGTACGTGTTGAGATGAACAAGAAGGCATGAAATGAACGTGTCGTATATCTGTGCATAAGTCCAAGTGTGTCTCATCTGATAGAACGGCTAGAGCATGCATTTGGTCTCGGACAACTTGTATACAAGGAAAATATTTGTCTTTCGGGTGGTATCTGGGGGCCCCTGGAACCGCTCGGCCTAGGAGAGATTAGGGCCTCCATGTGAAAATGGGAGTCGATATCTGAGTCCTTAGCGACGAGCTAAACCGGAGAGTCACAGCGGCTAATCATGGGGATAACCCATGGACCAACATATAGAATAGTCCACCTGCATGACCCGAATTACAACTTCAATATCTGCATAAAATGAAACATGAATTACTCTTATGCAAATTGTGCTTAACATGTTTTTGTGCAGGGATGACTGTTGGTGTTGGAAAGTTGCTTATGGTATATTTCTACTATCATGTTCTTATGAATTCTTAAAAAGAACCTAGACAAGTAGAAAGATCAATAGTAAATGTTAGCTCAACATGTTGATTTAGTGTAGAGATTTGCGAGTTCGGCCAAAAGCCGCTCGCCAGTACATGATGTGTGCTGACCCACGTTGTGGGCATCCTTTTCAGAAAGCAAAAGGAGATAGGAGGATTTCAAGTGAGGTACCGAAGCTCGTCTAGCCCAGTAGAGCTGTGGACTGCCTCGAAGCATCATTTTCATTCCAGTCAAGTTTCAAGTTTTTTTTCTTTTGAAGGTGTTTTTTCAATTCCAGCATGTAATAAAAGGATATGATGTATGGGCATTGTGACTATTTTCAAAAGAGAGTTTCAAAGAGAATCATGTAGCCAATATAAGGCACTCTGAGTTTGCAAAGCTTTGTACTTGTATTCCTATCAAGTTTATCAATAAAAAAAAGTATTTCTATTTTAAATCTCTGTATCCAATATTTGGTTTTCTGCAATGAATGGTGCGTGCGTGGGTTTTGCTTAACTAGTAGGTGCGTGCGTGTATTTTTGTTTGACTAGTTATTTTGTGCAGGTACATGGCCTTGTGCAAGCGCAACTTAGGCTTGCACGGCATCATGCCTTAGCAAGGACGATCGATCCCGCAGGGATCCAGGCAAGATGGACGACCCTAGCGGGATCGGGGCGTGACAAAGTGGTATCAGAGCACAGTTTTACGTCCTTGGCCTCTTGCAAATATCGTTTTCAAAAAAGTACATAAAGTATTTTTATGGCTTTCAAAGGAGTCCCGATTTTGAGTTTTGAAAACCAATGCCCCATACAATAAGTCCATAATATTTTATGAGACTGACATAAGTTATACTTTTTTGTAGAAAAATGGCCCCTACTCGACCTGCTGCCTCGACCGATCCGGTAGAACGGATCATGACCTTATTGGAATTACAAAGGCAGGACAATGAGGAACGTAACCAGAAACAACAGGCTCGAATGGAGGTCCAACAGAAACAGTTGGATGCCTTGACCCAACTGGTAACTGCGCTTGCGACAAATCGGGATACTATTGCAGCGACCAAACCAACAGACATACCTGAGATTGAGCCCGTGGATGGCGACGAACCCCAGCCGACGCAAAGGCACTCTTCCTTTAAGCCAAAGGACTTCTTAGATGCGAAACCTTCGAAATTTGAAGGCAGGACATCACCCGATAAGGTGATGGACTGGATTGATAAAATGGAAAGTCTGTTCGCGTTCGTAGGAGTTTCGAGTAGCAAGAAGGTAGTTTGTGCCGTTCTGCTTATACAGCTGCGGGCAAAGGATTTGTGGAAGATGAAGAAGCCGGCGCTGCTCGCAACGGCTAGAAATAGGAAGATCTCATGGGCCTCGTTCAAGAAGGCATTTCTGGATCAATATATGCCTCCATCTATGAGCAAGAAGATGGAGAATGACTTCATCATACTGAAACAAGAAGATATGTCCGTGGAGGACTATGAGCCTGAATTTACTAAACCGACAAATTTTGCTGCTGTAATGCTACCTACAAAGCAGACTCGCATAGATCGATTCGTTGGAGGTCTGAATGATGACATTCAATTAAGTGTGTTGAATCGAGAATGTGGGTCGTATTCTCAGGCCTTTGAGGCGGCACTACAGGTGGAACAGTTCTGCCTGAAGAAGGCGTCTAATAGAATGTAGTACAGTCGGAATCAACCCGCCAAGAGATATCATGACGGAAAGAAAAAGACTGATGGGGAACATAACAACAAGCCTGTATGCACCTTCTGCAGTCGACGAGGGAATGTTAAGGAAGACTGCCACTATGTGAATGGTCAGAGTTGCAGTTACTGTGGCAAGAGTGGGCACATCAAGGAGGACTGTCGTGCCACAAATAACGCTTGCTTTGGTTGTGGCCAACTGGGTCACTCTGTTAGGAATTGCCCGAAAAAGAATAGAACGACTAAGAATCGTAATGACACTGAAGAGCGTAGGCAGCTGCCAGGCCCACCGCCGCTCTGAGATAATCTGTACAATCAGCAATTACGGAATGCTAACACGGCGACAGCATGCGTCTATAATCTCTCCATGTTGCTTGATCCAGAATGCAACAATAGTGGAGATGAGTTTATTTCTTAAGTTTTAAGGACTTAGTAGGTTATTATGTAGTGCCCCGCTCCTAGCGGTCCACTATGTAATACCTACGGCTTGTTGACTCAGTCTTGAACTGAGTATTCGGGGAAACCTTTGCCGGTATCGATTGAACACGGATGAAATGCAATAAACCTTTCCAATTGATGGATTGGCTTTTATTAAAATGAATCCAAGAGTTTTGTTGGATGTTTTCTTTCGCTGCTTGGTTTTGATGAATGCATTTTTGTGTTGGTTTTCGATGATTGGTTTTCATTGTTCGCTTTCATCGCATTTCGCATTCATTCCGAATCTTAAGAGAAAGAGACGAAGTATGCTAATCAACTGTTGGTGCCAATGTAGGACGCGTGAATTGTTCGTGAACGGCGCATGAAGTCCCTCATTCTCTCAACTAAGATTCATCTTGGTGAGTTGCTTCAACCGAACAAACATTGATCTGTACGCCTAATAAAAATGATCTCTAGTCCACTCTGTTGCCTTATCCCAATTATCAACGATACCACATTCACAAAAAATAAGAGAAGATAATTGAATTGAATCAAATACAAGAATATGTATTGCTACTCTATCTGCTCCATGAGATTGATCATCTGTTCGATTACTAAGTATGCTTGAAAATGTAGACATGTACAGACGAACTTGTAAGTGTTGAGATGAACAAGAAGGCACGAAATGAACGTGTCGTATATCTGTGCATAAGTCCAAGTGTGTCTCATCTGATAGAACGGCTAGAGCATACATTTGGTCTCGGACAACTTGTATACAAGGAAAATATTTGTCTCTTGGGTGGTATCTGGGGGCACCTGGAACCGCTCGGCCTAGGAGAGATTAGGGCCTCCATGTGAAAATGGGAGTCGATATCTGAGTCCTTAGCGACGAGCTGAACCGGAGAGTCACAGCGGCTAATCATGGGGATAACCCATGGACCAATATGTAGAATAGTCCACCTGTATGCCCCGAATTACAACTTCAATATCTGCATGAAATAAAACATGAATTACTCTTATGCAAATTATGCTAACATGTTTTTGTGCATGGATGATTGTCGGCGTTGGTAAGTTGCTTATGGTATATTTCTACTATCATGTTCTTATGAATTGTTAAAAAGAACCTAGACAAGTAGAAAGATCACTAGTAAATGTTAGCTCAACATGTTGATTTAGTGCAGAGATTTGCGAGTTCGGCCAAAAGCCGCTCGCCAGTACATGATGTGTGCTGACCCACGTTGTGGGCATCCTTTTCAGAAAGCAAAAGGAGATAGGAGGATTTCAAGTGAGACACCGAAGCTCATCTAGCCCAGTAGAGCTGTGGACTGCCTCGAAGCGTCATTTTCATTCCAGTCAAGTTTCAAGTTTTCTTTTCTTTTGAAGGTGTCTTTTCCATTCCAGCATGTAATAAAGGGATATGATGTATGGACATTGTGACTATTTTTAAGAGAGAGTTTCAAAGAGAATCATGTAGCCAATATAAGGCACTCTGAGTTTGCAAAGCTTTGTACTTGTATTCCTATCAAGTTTATCAATAAAAGAAGTATTTCTATTTCAAATCTCTGTGTCCAATATTTACTTTTCTGCAATAAATGGGTACGTGCGTGGATTTTGCATAACTAGTAGGTACGTGCGTTTGTTTTTGCTTGACTAGTTATTTTGTGCAGGTACATGGCCTTGTGCAAGCACAACTTAGGCTTGCAGGACATCACGCCTTAGCGAGGACGATCGATCCCGCAGGGATCCAAGCAAGACGGGCGACCCTAGCGGGATCGGGGCGTGACAATTCATACGGCCTAGCGTCTCGCCACGGGGAGCACCTATGTTGTTTGTCAAAACGAAGGACGGCTCAATGTGTCTTTGCGTCGACTACCGAGAGCTGAACAAGGCCACCGTCCAGAACAAATATCCATTGTCCTGCCTAGATGACATGTTCGATCAGTTACAGGGCGCCTCAGTATTTTCTAAAATTGATCTTCGTTCGGGTTACCATCAACTCAAGCTCAAGTCAGACGATGCGTCGAAGTCAGCCTTCCGCACTCGATACAGCTATTACGAGTTCTTGGTAATGTCGTTCGGCCTAATGAACGCCCTCGTTGCCTTCATAGATCTAATGAATCGGATGTTTTAACCCTTTTTCGACAAATTCGTAGTAGTCTTCATCGATGATATACTCGTCTAATCGAAGGATAAGTGACAATACGATGAGCACCTATGGACCGTACTTCAGACCCTTCTTGAAAATCAGTTGTAAACGAAGCGGAGCAAGTATGAATTATGGCTGAGCAGCGTGTTGTTCCTTAGGTACATCATTTCCTTTGAAGGCATTTTCGTCAATCCAAAGAAAGTTGAAGTCGTTGTTGATTGGAAATGGCTTGCATCCAGCAAGATTCAAAGGTTCCTTGGCTTGGCGGGATACTACAGACGCTTCGTGAAGATCGCATCACCTCTGACTCGCCTCACTCAGAAAGGAGTCATGTTTGAATGGTCAGACGACTATGAAGCTTCCTTCTAGGAGTTAAAGTAATAGCTCATCTCGACCCCGATATTCGCACTTCCAAAAGGGACTGAGGGATTCCAGATTTTCAACGATGCTTTCGGTCAGGGTTTGGGGTGTGTGCTGATGCAACGAAATAAGATGATATTTTTTGCTTTCTGACAGCTAAAGCCGTACGAGAAGAACTACCTCACTCATGACCTGGAGTTAGCGGTGATTGTGTTCGCATTAAAACTATAGAGATACTACCTTTATGGTGTGGCATGCAGGATTTACACGGTCATAAGAGCCTCAAGTATCTATTCACTCGGAAGGAGATGAACTTGCGGCAAAGGTATTAGCTTGAACTAATCAAAGATTACGACTTGACTATTGACTATACGCCGGGCAAGGAAAATGTTATGACAGACACTCTAAGTTGGAAATACATTGCCCGTTATCCATCGACAACAGATTGCTACGTGACCCAGAAGAAATGGGCATTGATCTCCGAGTTCGATTCAGGGTTGTGCAGTTGGTGCAGTTGCAGCTAGAGCCGAGCCTACGAGAAAAGATCAAGACCACTTAGAAGGACGATACGTAGCTAAAAAAGATGCAGGAGATAATCTCAATAGGTAGAACGATCGATTTTGCGAAAGAGAAACTAACGTGCTTCGATTGAAGGGTAGGCTATGCGTTTCGGATGATTCAGAACTTAGAAAGAAAATATTGACAAAAGCACACTATACGAAGTACTTCTTGTATCCAGGGAGCATCAAGATGTACAAGGACCTCCGTACGACCTTCTGGTGGCACGAAATGAAGAGAGATGTAGCACTCTTCGTGTTGCAATGCATGGCTTGTCAGCGGATGAAAGCTGAGCATCAGAGGCCGGGCTGGGAGATGTAAAACCTGGCGATTCCAGAATGGAAATGGGAGCACGTGTGCATGGATTTTATTGTTGGTCTGCCGAAGACATCACGAGAAAATAATGTCATCTGGGTCATCGTCGATCGACTAACTAAGTCAGTACATTTCATTGCCATTAAAGTTACTTGGAGCGTCGATCGCCTGGCTCAGATTTATCTTGACAAGATAGTGCGGCTGTACGGAGTTCCAGTATCCATCGTCTCTGATCGGGATGCACAATTTCAATCGCACTTTTGGAGTAACTTCAGTCGGCTCTAGGCACCAAGTTAAACTTTAGCTCGACTTACCATTCCAAGACCGACGGCCAAACGGAGCGCATGAATCAGATTCTCGAAGATATGCTACAGCTCTACGCAATTGACTTCAAGTCGAGTTGGGACGTCTATCTACCTCTGGCTGAATTTGCATACAATAACAGTTACCAATCCAGCATTCAGATAGTATCGTACGAAGCCTTATATGGACGAAAGTACAGATCACCCATTTATTGGGACGAAGTAAGGGAGCAGCAGATTTTCGGCCCGGTGCTGGTGGAATAGACCGTAAAGAAAGTTTGTCTCATTCGAGAAAGATTAAAAAATGTACAGAGTTGGCAGAAAAGCTACAATGACATTCGTCGTCGACCCCTCGAGTTTTAAGAAGGCGATCACGTATTTCTTAAAGTGATGTCCATGCAAGGAGTTACCCGGTTTGATGCAAAAGAAAAGCTGAGTCCGAGATTTGTTGGGCCTTTTGAAATACTTAAGCGAGTCGCCCAGTAGCCTACCAAATTGCCTTACCGCCAGTGCTAGCGGGTGTGCACGATGTCTTCCACGTCTTTTAGTTACGGAAGTACATGCACGATCCAAGCAACGTGGTAAATTTTGGTCAGCTGGAGCTGAAGGCTGACTTATCATATGTTGAAGTGCCGGTCCAAATCTTAGAGCACAAAGATAAGCTGCTTCAAAATCGAATGACCCCTCTCATCCGTGTACTTTGGAGAAATCATTCGATCGAGGAATCGACCTGGGAGCTTGAATCGGAGATAAAAGAGAAATTTCCTTCATTGTTCTCTTAGAGTAGGTTCTATTCTTAAGTTTCGAAGACAAAACTTTTTCTTTGTTGGTTATGATGTAGTGCCCTGTCCCTACATCGTGCCCCATTTTTGTCTATGGGGTGCACGAGAAAGGAACATTGTCGCTACCGACTTAGTCAAAATCGATAGATCAGGATCAATTGAATCGGTCGAACGGAAATGATTGAATTAAGATCCTTTTCTCGTTATGGAAAGGCTTCTTCGGAATCAAGTCCCCATATTCAGCGGTTGCGCCTCGAGGATAGACTCTATGGCTGAGTCGAAAGAGACCTTCCGTTGCTCTGCTTTTCATGTCGTACTTGCTCTTTGGCTTTGGTTATCGTGAATACATTTTCGTGAATATTTTCGATGGTTTTTATGGCTTGTATTTTCGAACTTTGCATTTGTATCAAACTCTTTGAATGGCATAGTGTTCTAATCAGTTGCTTGTGCGATTGTAGGTGATCGTATAGGCGACGTCTAAGCATGGCCAACCAGTCCCTCGCCTCAAGTAAGACTAAGGTGAGTGGTTGACCTTCTTTCCCTCGACCCACTGGTTTCAAATAAAACATGAAACACAAAATGCATGCTTGTATTCATAGTGCAGAATCAATAAATTATGGCACAATTTTTTACAAACTCGCTATAGAACTGATATAACATGAAACTGATGCATGCTTAGTTATGCCATATTTGCTTTAGATCTGTGCAAAATGAAGATTGAATCGATTAACGAAAGTTGCAACGATAAGACGACACACATTGAAAATGGGATAACTCTCAAAGATTTCATAGACCATGCTTGAATAATACATTTTAGTCTAGCACGGTCATGGACAATTTGTGCGCAAGATTTTGCTTCTTTGAACGGCAACCCGAGGCCACGGGACCGTTTCGGCCTAGGAGGAATGCAAGGTAGCCCTGCTGAATGCTAGCACGGGTCATTTGAAACTTTCAGCGGGGATAGCTACCCGCGCTGAAAGGGTCGCCTACTCGACAATGCTATACGTCCAGGATGGCTTGAATTGCCAGTGACCCCCACTTGCACACTATTTACAAGCTTTTATCATAAATCTGACATGGAAGGAACATGGTAAGTTACGCTGCAATGGCACGCTCTGCCGTAGGTAAGATTTATGGTAGTTATATTGCCTATCGAGTGCTTGTCTCTTAATATGTTAACATGCAAATCGAGCAGGATGGTTAGAAAGATCACAAAATAGCTAACATTTTTATAAAACTGTTTGAACAAACGAGAGCTTGGATTTAAATTAGCCACTCGCCAGTACATGTGATCGTACTGACCCTCGCTCTCTACAGGTGCTACGAATCAGGAGGAACATGCTAACTAACGAAGGCGACATTCACGTTTTGAAGCTTTGACCGTGCGTCGAAGACTCTCGTTGCACAACTTTTGAAGACTCTCTGCAAACAGTCCAAGAAGATGTCTTGACTTTCCTCCATCCCAGGTGGTTGGAATACTTTTATTGCAAATTGAGGGATGTAATGTATGGAACGACTATCTCATCGGCGTTCATTTTGTAATCGAGTCATGTTGTAAGCCCGCACGGCAAGATTGTAATAGAGTCTTGTAAATAATGTCTATTTAAAAATACAAAATTTCTCTGTCTTAATATGTTGTTTAATTTCTCTGCATACTCTCTTAGATGTTGTGTTTCGGATAATCTTATGACTATGCCTTGTGCGATCGCAACCTAGGTTCGTACGATATCATGCTTGGGGGCATGACAATATATTTACTCCCTTCACATGTTATTTACTGTACTTTATTTCGGCATGTATATTATGTATCTTGCTACGTCCCGCTGAGGACCTAGTTTTCTTTCAGGTATACGCTGAGATCTGACATAGGATATTAGGGATACTTCTTCGGATTTTTTTCAGGTATCGTTAGTTGATGCCTGTAACGCCCCAGTCCCAAAATACGTAGGACTAGGAACGTAGACATGCCAGCTGTATAATACATATACGTAAGCTGTAAAATGCAGTAGAACCATAACTAATCTCATCCACACAAAATAAATGAATAAAAGATATCATATAAAGATAATAGATTATCTTGATACAATATGTTAGGCGGAGACAAATCCACTACCAACAAGTAAAGAAAGAAATACATGAAAATGAAATGAGTTTGGCGAGCGAAACGAAGACAATCCAAATGCAATCATCCTCGAGAAAAAAGCGTTGATCACGGCTAGAGCTAGAATACCTGCGAAAGACAATAGTACACACCTAGCGAGACAACCAGGTCCTCAGAGGGACGTAACAAGACACATAATATCATGCCAATAACTGAATAATAAAGCTCAACAGAAAAGTAAATGTGACTACACAATTAAAGGTCCTTAACCATTCTATGTGTTAATGTATTTTGAAGACAACGTTCCACACAAGGGCTCCCGAGACTAGAAACACGGCGCGTTAGCGTTTCAACCAAGGCACAAGTGGCGTCTAGAGAAAAGTAAATGCACGGCCCATTAGCACTCGAGTGAGAGCTAAGGGGCAGCTAGAGAAAAATAAATGCACGGCCACTAGCTCTTGGGTGAGTCACTAACGGCAGCTAGACAAAGGTAAATGCACGACACATTTGTGTTTCAATCGAGGCACTAGTGGCATCTAGAGAAAAGTAAATAAGTGCACGGCCACTAGCTCTCGACTGAGTCACAAATGGCAGCTAGACGAAGGTAAAGGTGTGAAAGCCCCTGCGCCTAATAACTGTCTTCACTCTCCCCATGCACTACTCGTGCTGAATCCACACCACGATATTTCTAATAACCGCTAAGTCTTCTAGACAACTATATTAGCAGTTATATCCTAACGCTCGTCCTGTACGCACCGATGTACGGTCGGTACGCAAGTCCGAATCTATATGAGACACGTGACATCGTGGTACACAAGTGTCGGCCCATGAATGTGGCACAAACAAAGGTGGTCCCTTAACTCTATGCCAAATGCATAAAGAAAATTAACATATAATAATTTGCAACTACATATGGTTTTGAAAGGACAACAATTAAAACATGCATGATATTGAGCAAGAAATTAAACAGTGAAGGCAAGGTGTCTTGCCTGGTGTATCGTCTGATGTGGTACGATGATTCGACAAGTTCTGGTTGGTCCAATAGCCGGGGTCGATGGGTAAGCGTCCGAAATTCACGAGAAAAAGAAATGCACGATTAGTCGTGATCAAAGGGATAATTGAGGAGAATTTATACAAATTTTAGAAAATGTTTTTATAATACTTTCACATAAATACTTGAAAATATTTTATATATATAATTTGGAGAATATCTTTTTATTAGTCAAAATATTAACATATACTTGAAAATATAATTTGGCAACTATCTTTTTAAAAAATATTTAAATACCTAAAAATATATTTTGGTAAAATAGCTTTCGATAAATATGTTAAAGTCTAAAATCCCTTTTAAGCAAAAGAAACTAAGCAAAATAAAATATTTAGATAGTAAAACTATATTTTTATTAGTAAAAATAATTTAGATAAATATTTTAAAAAAATTGTTTTATTATTTGGAAACTTATATTTTTACGTGCCAAAATATTTTTAGTAATTAATGAGTAGTCTAGAAAAATTTACCTTTAGGGTTTAAGACCAATGTGAAAATAATATGGGACCAAGCCCAATTTAATATTTTATACTACACGTATAAGTTTTATAAATATATATAGATTTTGATAATTAAGAATAATATTAGTTCATTGAATAATAATAATAATAATCATAATAACGGTAATGCTAATAATAATAATAAAATCTTCTTCTGTCAATTTTTAACAGTGAGAGAGATTGGAGAGTAATAATAATAATAATAATAATAATAATAATAATAATAATAAAAAAAATAGTAACAGTAAATAATATAACATAATAATAATATTGATAATAATAATAATAATAATAATAAATAATAATAATAATAATAATATAACAGTAACAATATAATGTAATATAATGATAATAATCTTTATTAATTATACTATGAAGCACATACACTTGAAATTAGAGCATGTTCCTATCCATGGCTGTACATGTATGGTACAAAACATGTAGAGTCTAAACAACATTTGGACCCACAAAGTTATTATAGTGCCCGAGTCGTCATAACCATATTGTGTCATGCTTCATTTATGACCTTGCAAACGTTGGCTACAGACACTTCATCTAGTAATAATTAATAATAATCATACTATTATAACTCTAAAATAAAGTTGTTGTTCTCTAGAAAATGAAAGAAGGAAAGGAGGGAGAGAGTGATAGAAAGGGGGATGGGTGTGAACGAAAAAGGGGCTAACCTGTGCGAGCGGCGGAGATGCACTGCGCGCGGAAAGGGGCGATCGCCGACGCTCGTCGGAGGAAACGAGGCGGCCGGAGGTGCGGTACTCCGGGAAGTCGGCGGCGCGACTCGACATCTGACGGAGGCGGGGTCCGGAGGGCGGCTCCCGTACGCTGGCGGAGAGGGACACGTCCTGGGGAGGGCATCGCGGCTCCGACTGGGAGGAGGCGCTCAGTCGGTGGCGCACACGGCGGAGCACCCACGCGAGGAGGAGGTGCACGGCGGGGGGCGTCAACCATGGTAGAGGGAGGCGGACGCGCGGACCAGGCTGGGCAGCACGGGGAGAGGCTGCGAGGGCTTGCCATGATCGCGATGGTGGAGAAGGGCTGCGCCTTGCCGGAGAGGGCGCGCAACCTGCGGGGTCAGGCGGAGGAAGTCGGAGACGAGCCCCGGTGCGCGGGCTCGACGTCGTCGGCGGCCAGGTGAGTTAGGGTTAGGGTTTTGTCTTAATTTTCCCTTTTGCTCTATTGTGTGGTGTTTGGTGGTGTTTGGGCGGCGATGGCCGGTGTGGAGAAGGGTTCGGGTGGTGTCGAACTGGTGGTGGTGGTCTGGTTGGTAACAGCGTAGGTGGTGGTGGAGGTCGAGACTGCAGGGAGGAGGAGATGACGAGGCGGTGGCTGCCGTGGGCGGTGGTGACGATGAATGTGGTGCGTGGTGGACTGGGACTGCGCTCGGGTGAGTGGAGGGATCGAACAGGGAGGTATTGTGGTGGTGGCTGGTGTTGGGTGACCGGTTGCGGCGATACAGGTTGGCAGCGGGGTGGCAGTGAAGGAGGTTGTGGCTGAGGAATCGACGGAGGCTGGGGAAGGACACGAGCGGGGATGGGGTTTAGGGTAGGGTTAGGTTTTGGGATTTGATTGTGTCGGGATTGTCGACACGGGGAAAGGTTCATGTATATGTAAATGATGGAATAAAATTATGGATATGGGAACACGGACACGATGCACGTGAGTGGTAAAAATTATGGAGGAGTACCTGCCTATTTATAGGATGTGGAAATTTCCATTAAGATAAGGACTTGGGTTTGTTTAAACCCCATTTAGATAATTAAAAAAATCAAATCTAAATTAAATTCCAATTTAAACTCAAATTTTAAATCTAGATAATCTAGACTCAAATTAAATATAAATTATACTTTTAAACTATTTAAATTAATCCATAAAATCAAATCGAAATTTAAAATGGCCATAAAATTTTCAAATATATTTCCCAAAAATATCAATAATAATAATTTCAAAAATAATAAATATTTGTAAATATCCTTTTGAATAATAAAATATTAATATCAATAAATTTGAAAATCAGATTAAATATTAATATAAACTACTTCAAAAATACCTTTTAGATAATTTAAGATAATTAATAAGAAAATTTTAAAAATCAATTTATACATAGATTATATTTTACGTAATTGCATGAGAAGATTGTATTTTTATGAAACATAGTTTTCTAAATCGTCAATAAAATAAATTCGCCTTTTTGTAATAATAAAATTTAATAGTGTTTTTGAAACTCGCTGCGACGCTTTTCACAACCTTTAATTAAATAAAAATAATTGCTACTTTTTAGGTATCGTTAGTTGATGCCTTCTTATCATCCTTCTGTAGTATTTCATATATAGTCTTTTCCTAGTAGTTTAGTATAATTTGTGGATGTATACTATGGATACTTGGACACTTGACAGCTTATACGTATTTGAGTTGGACTGGAGTCTACTTGAATGCGTAGCTGGCCATTGCCACGTAGCCTGGTCCCGCATATTTTGGGTCTGGGGCGTGACAAACTCCTGGTTAGTTAAGGAGTAGAAAAATTTTAAACTCCATAGATAATTCACATATTTAATTTAAATTAATGTAAAACTAGTTTAATATAATCCAATCCCAATTTAAATCATCTTAATATTTAAACATTAATAAATAAACAAAATAATTTAAATACCTTTTTTTAATTTAAAAATAATTCCAAAGAATTTAAAAATACTTTTTCATAAATCAAAATAAATCCAAACAACTTTTTCAAAAATTAATTTTTTTACAAAATATACATGAATATATTTTCATGTATCTCGCACGCAAATAGTACAAAATATATTTACATAAATCTATGAAATTGGTACTTATATTTGTATAACAAATAAAATTAGCTTTTATATATAAAAATAAAAATAAATTTTGACAAACATTTGGTATGACACTAACAACAAGCAAAAATATTACCATATAAGTATTTCGAACAAAAATATTTATTCGCTATATTAAAAACTTATAATAAATAAAAATAATTAAATAATTCGTATATACGTATTCGTACTCATCGTACAAATACAAAATTAAGAATAAAAAACTATAGTGATATTTAAGGGGTTTACAATCTAGCAAGGCGACGTTCGTGTGTTTTAAAGTCTCGTTCGTGTGCCGAAGGCTTGTTTCAATCCTTTTTGAAGACTCTGCATTCAGTCCAAATAAGATGGCTCAACTCCCCTCGATAGCAGGTGTTTTGAATATTTTGGTTGTATAATATGGGATGTAATGTATGGAAAAAATATCTCATCAGCGTTTATTTTTAGTCAAGTTTGTAAGTCCACACAACACCTATTGTAATCGAGTCTTGTAATGATGTCCATTATCAATGAGAGTAAAGTTTCCTTCTGTTTCAAATGAGTTGTTCAATTTCTCTGCATTCTCTCTTATTTGTTATGTTTCAGATAACCTTATGACACTTTCTTGTGCGAGTGCAACTTAGGCTTGCATGACATCACGTCCAAGAGGACGACTATTGATTCTATGGAATCGGGATGTGACAAGATAAATAATCTTTTGTACGTCAAAAAATTACATTTGCCAATATTTACTTTCCAGAAGGTTACGAAGAAAGCTGAGGACTAGTCGTTCGAGCTCATACAAGTATTGTCACGACCCGCACCCGTTTTTTTTTAAACGGATACGAGACGTGTCCAAGCCAGCCTACGCCGCAGTGTCGGCGGTAGAACGCTGTCACGGCCATGAAGATAAAATCACAAATAATGCTCATTCATATAATCAATTTAACTTACAATGATCACAAGTTTTACATTTGTAGAAAAATATAAACTTGTACAAATAAATGAATGACTACAACTCAACTATCTAGCTAGTCTCTAGGCTTTTGTCTGCAAGTATTTCCGTCACTTCCCAAGCTAAATGAATCCACGACTAACCTGAAAATGTTGATTTCCAGTCAGGAATGGAACGAGCACAATTCACTGAATGCAATTTCAAATAAAGAAAATGACTATAAAACAAAGGTTAGACATCAATCATGAGTTTTGAAAATAAATAGTAAAGCCGTAAGGAAAGACAGAAAATCAATAGTAAATAAATAGACACATATACTTTCCCCACTGTTAGAAGTACCTTTGATATGTGATCGGTCTCGGGACAATTATGCGACACGGTCTACACGGTCTAAAGTTACACGGTCTACAGTTACACGGTCTAAAGTTACACGGTCTACAGAAAATGTTGCAATAAAGAAACACTGTCTACAAAATAATAATTACGATCTACACAGTTTAAATGCAGTAATAATTACGGTCTACATTGTCTACTTTGCAATAAATAAATCACTGTCTACACTGTCTACAAGAAATAAATAAATCACTGTCTACACTGTATACAAGAAATAAATGCAACACGGTCTACACGGTCTAAGGTCAGATCACACATCCTGGGTACTTCTCATTCCCGACTCAACAATTTATAATAGAAAATAATCACAAAACCAATGGCCAGCCAATAAAATATAGTAAAAATAAATATCGAAATGCAGACAATAAACTGTACTCGCCTGTGGTCCTTTGCTGGTGAAACCGACAATCTGAACTACTCAATGTGCCACAATAGTCAAAACCCGTACAACAGTCCCCAGAAGATGAAATAAATATTACCAATATTCTCAGAATAGTCAAATTAGCTAGAATTACCTGTCCCTAAGTCCAATTCTGGACATAGGGGAAAAACGGTAATTTCGGGTCAAAACGGTGTCCGTCGTTGGACCCGCTTTGCACCGAAAAGCGTGCCAGAGTCAACGGTCTCTAAAGTTGTCAAACTACATGTCTATGGATCCAGTTTTTCGATACGAACCCAACCGTATATCCAAAGTTGGATTCCGGCGGGCCGTGCACAAAATTGCCCGTTAAGTGGAACGCGGGCCCGCAAAACGGTAATTTTATCAACAGTCTCAGAATCGGACCAAACTTGGCATGCAGGACCAGAAAAACGATACGGTCCTGTTGGCGTAAGTTTCATCTCGATCTGACGAACGTGCACGATGTAATTGAGAAATTTGCAACGTGCACGATACGAGGAATTTCGACGGATACGCATCAAATTCGTCGCACGCACGCGACCAATTTGAATTTCGTCAAAGTCCACACGACCACGAAGCCGTTACGCAGCTTTTGATGCTTTCGGTTCGCGACCACGTCGCTCGAAATGGCGGGACGCACGTCGTGTGGAACAATTTTCTAGTTTTTGAAAACTGTTTTTCATGGTTTTTTTTTTTTCTTGATTTCCAAAACTGATTTCTCTGTGCATAGTTAATGAAATCCAAATCTACAAAATGATTTCTGATCTCCTATATATGTTCTAAAAGGGTGTTCAAATAGTTTTCTAAGATTTCTACTGGGTTGATGGGAAACAGCCTTCCAATACGGGTACCTAGAGCAATACAATGTCCTATTTCGGGACTGTTTTTCCTCGATTTCGTATTGATTTATCACCAAATTGAATCTGATTCTACGCGAAATAATTAACAGGGTTTATAGATGTATAGGTTGTAGTCGTACCTAAGAAGACGGCTCGTAAAATGATCGGGTATCACGGGGGAAATTCCGTCACGAAGTCGCCTTCGTTGCTGCGACTGCTGCAGTTGCTACTGTTAATCCCTCTGTCCCGCGCGCGAGCGCGCTGTCACTGCCGCCTCCGGCCAGCGGCCGGCCACCCTGACGGCGGCGCGGGGGCGCACGAGGTCGGGGTGAATTTTTAGGGTTTTATTTTGACGAATTCTCGATTTGTTGATGATACATAACGATATATATATAGCTACTGCTCTCAGCAACTGCGTGTGCGTGCTTAAGAGCTCGGGTTTGCTCTATTTTTTTTCCATGGGCTGTTGGGCTCGGGGACTTTGGGAAGTTTGGGGTCGCTGGTCTGTTCTGGGCTGGGCTCGGGATGCGCCTGGCTTGGCTTTGTTTATTCTTTTCTTATATCTTCCACATATATTCCTACATACAAATTCATGTATATATATATATATATATATATATATATATATATATATATATATATATATATATATATATATATTAATACATACAAATACATGTATATATATATATATATATATATATATATATATATATATATATATATATATATATATATATATATATATATATATATTTATATATATATATATATATATATATATATATATATATATATATATATATATATATATATTAATACATACAAATACATGTATACGTATATATTTTAATACATACAAATACATGTATACATACAAATACATGTATACATATATATTTTAAAATATATATATATATATATATATATATATATATATATATATATATATATATATATATATATATATATTAATACATACAAATACATGTATACGTATATATTTTAATACATACAAATACATGTATATATATTTATCTAATTAAAGCATATAGTCTTGTTTATACATATATATTAATCTAATTAAAACATATATACCATTCACCTTAACATGTATATATATATATTTATATATATATAAACACATACACATATACTTTATATATATATATTTATATATATATACATATACACAAATATATTTATACCCATAAACACTTATATATTTATATTCATACATACATACATACATACATACATACATACATACCTGTATGTATATACACCCAATATATTATCTGCATGTATATATTTAATTACCTATATAGTATCTCCATAAATCTAAATAAGACCTCTATATTTATCTATTCCTATTGACCATATAATAATATTTTTTGACAAAATAATATAACCATTAATAATAAAATATTATTATTATGTAATAATAACCTCAATTAATATTGATAAATAATAATAATAATAAAAAATAATAATAATACTAGTAAAAATAACAAGATAAAATATCCAATAATCGGCATTGCATCTACTTAAAATATGTCTGCCTGGAATCTTTGTGTACACTGGATGCCTACATGGGCTTGGGCTCAGTTCGGATCCAGTCCGGACTAAAAATGGTATAACTGGTCACTCTACGTCAAATAATGTTACTAATAAATAATTAACTATTTATAATGGTCATGTCACAACTTGGCCTGGTTTTCCTAGTTAGGACGTCCCTATGGCTAGGTTTCCCCAGGCGTGGCTAGTACACTAGTCAAGGCACACTGCTACATCTCCCGTGCCATAATTTCTAGTCGTTTTGTATTTCAAAACTTAACTATGGCTAAAGTCATATACCGTAATAATAACTAAATAATTAATTCTAAAATTCTAAAAATCATAATTTAAATCAATTGAACAATAATAAAAAAATAATTCAAGATTTCCGGGAAGGGGAGCTACAAATCTACCCACCTTAAAAAATAATTTCGTCCTCGAAATTCTAATTTCTAATTATTCCTAAAAATTCAAAAGGAAGTCTACTATTATCAAATCTCTTTAAATTTTTATTTCTCAGAAATAATTCTATGACCTTCTCTAGCTATTTGGTATTTACGAAATTTCGAGGACTTCTACCCACTTTTAGTCATACTACTCCCTTGAAACACAGGTCACTAGAATCTTATAATTTTCTAACTGGTAGCTAGTAACTCTTCTAAAAATATCTAGGACATATGGTATTTATAATCCTCTCGTATCTATCAAGCAACCCGAATTTTTAACAAGCAACAAACTTACACAAGTAGCTAAGAAAGGTTGATAAACTCGAATAAGCATGACCAATCGTCGCTCCAAAATAGGAAGGGCATGAAGATAAGGAAGAATAATCGCGAGCAAATATGAAGTTTCAAGAGCGGTAGAGAGTTTTCGACGGTACAGCTAAAAAGGGTGTTTACTAACCACTGACTTGTTTGCTAGATTGGGCTACTATAGTCTAGTCACTTGCTAACTCGAAGAACACTTGTTTCTTGGAGGGGCCTGCAATCCGTACAATATGAAAATGTTGTTTCCGAAATTTTAAACAAGGTTCCACAATAGAACGGAATTTAAAAAATCAAGGTTGTGATATATTCCGTAGTTATTTAACAACACGAGTAAGGGATACGAATGCAATACAGGATCGTATCGCGACGTCCAGGTAGATGAAATAATGGTTACGAATGACATCACATTCTAAGAGAGGGAGACTACGTAATAGGTATAGGGACCTATCTCAAATAGTCCGATTTTATAGTCAACTATGGTGGTATGCATGGACGGGTTTAACTGGGTCTAAATGGGTTCTCCGATTGGACACCAATCATTAGTTGGATGAACCCTGGATTTCAATCTATATGGACTGAACAAGGTCCCAACGATAAACTATTTTTATTTGGTTAGGGTAACCTAGAATAGTTTTCCACCCAAGTAGTTGAGCTTGTTGGGCAGTCGGATTGGTTAAATAGGTTTTGTAAGCCCTGAAGATGCGCCTTTCATGACTTTTATGTTTAAGTAGCACGAGAAGACACAATTAAATGGCACACTAGTGACATGTGCGTAGTGGGCTTCCAGTCGACCACAACCATATATTGGGTCGGATAAATTAAGTCAGAGTTGAGACTCTAGTAAAAGTCGAAAAGCAGACCGGTATTATGGTAAGGGTTATAACTCGTCCTTCCGTCCTGAAAGTCGTACCATAAAAATAGAGTATAAAGGGACGTGTTTGAGTGGGACATGATATACCTAGATGAAGGTGGACTCGTCTAGATCTTGCATATGTAATTTGTTGGAAGGTAACAGCTGGTCTCGTGCTCCGAATATTAATGACACGGCCGGGGACACAAAATAATCTTAAAGAAATGTGGGAGTCCAAGGGCACTAATCATCATCCTAAAGGAAGTTATTCTAATCACTCGGCAATCCTGGTATATCCTAAAAATTTTAGGAGGCTTACAGTCTACCCACCTTAAAAATAGGACATGGTCTTAGGAATATTGAGGTTAGAGGGTTCCCAAAGTCCGGATACTGTACCTCGACTCTTTATTAATAGGGAATAAGGCACGGCGTAACGAAATACGGTAGATATAGTCAAGTCAAGGATCGTTCCTCAATCAATAAAAAATGAGTGTGTAAAATAACACATGGTCGATAAAATAGAATGATATACTTGACCACAGTATACATGAGTTGTAGTGATCATGCATTGCTGTTGACAACAGGTAGATCATAATATGACAGGGTATTTAAGCTATGGTATTGGCTAAGCTAGTGACTGTGGTGTTCCAACACTAGTTAGGTCTTAATAATAAATTTACATAACTAGAGCAATATTTGTTGGAAACCAATCTCGGGATGAGTGTCACGGTAAATGATTACCCTATTGTCCACTCATCTCATGTCTAACTGTGGGCTTCGGTCGAGGAAGGGTTGGTTCAAGGCTTAAGGGTTAAAAGTAAAGGCAATATTCAAGAAAATATTTAGAGACACAATGAATTGTTTCTCGAGAATAGATAGTCTCCTGGGTTGGCATTACGACTAAGGGTAAAACCCTAATCATTCTTAAATTCAGATGGCTTGAAAGTCCCGATAACAGTTTGGGGTCGAGAGGAGAACGAGTAACTCGATCACATGGTTGGCTGATGATAACTACCCTTGTGTATACTACTACCATAGCCATAGGGATATGCGGTATCTCTCTACCAATTACGAGCTTCTGCCTTTCCGAACCAGTGAAAGGCAAAAACAATAAAGAGTTCAAGAAAGATGTTACTGAATACAATCACGTGATTCAAGGACGAACGTATAATTCAAGAGGAATTATCAAAGCAGTCGCGGATGAGATCCTAGATACCTATATATCCCCATCCACGTAGTGTAATTAAACGAAAGAGCGAACCAAATGCATCATGGTTGATCAGACCATAATACACTGATTCTGATTAGACAATAAGTTAGCAGGCGTCCCTACTAAACATATGTCTTGAATCAAGCTCGAGAACAGAGTGAGCTTGCAAACTAGGCTGTAGTAGCAGCATTGGTCAAGGTAGTCGAAATACAAGTATGCGAGATTTTTTAAAGAATGCACAAATAGTTCGAGTTTTGCGAGAATCAAACCTTACCCGGTGTTCTTGCTTATACGGTCTTCCTACTATCTTCTTATCCACAAGGACTTGGTCGACTAATGGGTTATGGACATTCTAAATTCCATATTCTAGGTAAACCTATTTGTGTCAGTCAATTACCTCGTCAATAGATCACAAGGACCACGGAATGCTAGGTCGGGAGACACGCTACCCAATCTCACAGAACTTCCACTTCTATTGGCTTCGGATCTTATAGAACATACTGGCACTGTCTTATCCTCGATAGTATCCCTAATTTGTAATCACGTCTGAAGTCATTTCACCGAGAATTATGCCTCGTTCGTATACTCGGGCGATGGTAAACTCTTGGTTTCGTAACTCAAATATGATACAAACCGAACATTACTTAACCTTATCCAATATTGGTTCGAGCTACGATCAGAGAGTGGACCACTAGCCATATTTCTAGCAATATTCTATAACCCATATTTCTTAAACTAATTTCAACTCTAGGGGTCGTGTCTCGCCAGTGCGCTGCTGGCTGCAGTGAATTCATAGTCTCCATATTACAAATATATGGCGACAGTGCGCTGCTGTCCTGCCATTATGAGTTAACTAACATTCCTTTAACTAAAACCTGTAAAAGTTCATAAGCTTCTAGGGATTCCAACAAGGTAACCATAAAGCGTAAGTATATGTCCTATTAGTCACAACCCTTGGAATAAAAGATTGAACATAGAGGAAATAACTGAAAACAAAAGGAATACAACATTCTAGTATCTATTTCGTGTGTATCCAAACCATGGGGGAAAACTTGAATCGGAACTAACTCGAGGTTCATATGGGGATAACATAATCAGAATTTCTACAAAATAATAATTCCTGGGGCAAATTGGAACTAAATAGACAATTCGACTAAGATATGGGGATGATATCTAAAGGGCAAGGAATCAAGGTTAGATCAAATAATTCTATGAAGCCCTGTCTCACCAAGTGAATAATCTATCCACCTTGGATCGTGTCATCATATCGAGAAATAATAGTGTATCTACGGGGATCTGACAAACTATCTAAATTAATAACGCCTTATCTAAATTGTATGGCCTAGACTACCCATCGGTCAATTTGTATAAAGGACTCCTAGTCCTAGTCATTCTCGTAAATTAAATTAATTTCTAATTCGTGAATGAGCATTTCTAGTCGTAGGCTCGCAATAGTACAACAAACTTAAGTATTATCACGAGTTCGCAAGATTTGCGAAGACGACCTGCATGGGCCTCCACAAAAACTTGTCACGACCCGCACCCGTTTTTTTTAAACGGATACGAGACGTGTCCAAGCCAGCCTACGCCGCAGTGTCGGCGGTAGAACGCTGTCACGGCCACAAATAATGCTCATTCACATAATCAATTTAACTTACAATGATCACAAGTTTTACATTTGTAGAAAAATATAAACTTGTACAAATAAATGAATGACTACAACTCAACTATCTAGCTAGTCTCTAGGCTTTTGTCTGCAAGTATTTCCGTCACTTCCCAAGCTAAATGAATCCACGACTAATCTGAAAATGTTGGTTTCCAGTCAGGAATGGAATGAGCACAATTCACTGAATGCAATTGCAAATAAAAAATGACTATAAAACAAAGGTTAGACATCAATCATGAGTTTTAAAAATAAACAGTAAAGCCGTAAGGAAAGACAGAAAATCAATAGTAAATAAATAGACACATATACTTTCCCCACTGTTAGAAGTACCTTTGATATGTGATCGGTCTCGGGACAATTATGCGACACGGTCTACACGGTCTAAAGTTACACGGTCTACAGTTACACGGTCTAAAGTTACACGGTCTACAGAAAATATTACAATAAAGAAACACTGTCTACAAAATAATAATTACGATCTACACAGTTTAAATGCAGTAATAATCACGGTCTACACTGTCTACTTTGTAATAAATAAATCACTGTCTACACTGTCTACAAGAAATAAATAAATCGCTATCTACACTGTATACAAGAAATAAATGCAATACGGTCTACACGGTCTAAGGTCAGATCACACATCCTTGGTACTTCTCATTCCCGACTTAACAATTTATAATAGAAAATAATCACATAACCAATGGCCAACCAATGAAATATAGTAAAAATCAATATCGAAATGCAGACAATAAACTGTACTCGCCTGTGGTCCTTTGCTGGTGAAACCGACAATCTGAACTACTCAATATGTCACAATAGTCAAAATCCGTACAACAGTCCCCAGAAGCTGAAATAAATATTACTAATGTTCTCAGAATAGTCAAATTAGCTAGGATTGCCTGTCTCTAAGTCCAATTCTGGACACAGGGCAAAACGGTAATTTCGGGTCAAAACGGTGTCCGTCGTTGGACCCGCTTTGCACCGAAAAGCGTGCCAGAGTCAACGGTCTCTAAAGTCGTCAAACTACATATCTACGGATCCAGTTTTTCGATACAAATCCAACCGTATGTCCAAAGTTGGATTCCGGCGGGCCGTGCACAAAATCGCCCGTTGAGTGGAACCGCGGGGCCCGTAAAACAGTGATTTTATCAACAGTCTCAGAATCGGACCAAACATGGCATACAGGACCAGAAAAATGATACGGTCTTGTTGGTGTAAGTTTTGTCTCGATCTGACGAACGTGCACGATGTAATTGAGAAATTTGCAACGTGCACGATACGGGGAATTTCGACGGATACGCATCAAATTCGTCGCACACACGCGACCAATTTGAATTCCGTCAAAGCCCACACGACCACGAAGCCGCTACGCAGCTTTCGATGCTTTCGGTTCGCGATCACGTCGCCCGAAATGGCGGGACGCACGTCGTGTGGAACAATTTTCTAGTTTTTGAAAACTGTTTTTCATGGTTTTTTTTTCTTGATTTCCAAAATTGATTTCTCTGTGCATAGTTAATGAAATCCGAATCTACAAAATGATTTCTGATCTCCTATATATGTTCTAAAAGGGTGTTCAAATAGTTTTCTAAGATTTCTACTGGGTTGATGGGAAACAGCCTTCCAATACGGGTACCTAGAGCAATACAATGTCCTGTTTCGGGACTGTTTTTCCTCGATTTCGTATTGATTTATCACCAAATTGAATCTGATTCTACACGAAATAATTAACAGGGTTTATATATGTATAGGTTGTAGTTGTACCTAAGAAGACGGCTCGTAAAATGATCGGGTATCACGGGGGAAATTTCGTCACGAAGTCGCCTTCGTTGCTGCGACTGCTGCTGTTGCTACTGTTAATCCCTCTGTCCCGCGTGCGGTGCTGTCACTGCCGCCTCCGGCCAGCGGCCGGCCACCCTGACGGCGGCGCGGGGCCACACACGCGCACGGGCGCGCGCGAGGTCGGGGTGAATTTTTAGGGTTTTATTTTGACGAATTCTCAGTTTGCTGATGATACATAACGATATATATATAGCTACTGCTCTCAGCAACTGCGTGTGCGTGCTTAAGAGCTCGGGTTTGCTCTGTTTTTTTTTCCATGGGCTGTTGGGCTCGGGGACTTTGGAAAGTTTGGGGTCGCTGGTCTGTTCTGGGCTGGGCTCGGGATGGGCCTGGCTTGGCTTTGTTTATTCTTTTCTTTATATCTTCCACATATATTCCTACATACAAATTCATGTATACATATATATATATATATATATATATATATATATATATATATATATATATATATATATATATATATGAGGAAAATGTACCTAAGGTCGACCTTAGGTAAGTTACCTAAGGTCGACCTCATTTTTCTCACTTTACAACATTTTTTTCTTGAATTGTTTTTTATGGGATTCATCTACACCTTATTGATTGGCAACATACCAAATTTCAAGAAAAAATAATATTGTTTAGCCCCCTATCTATCCCTTGCAAAATCGACGATCTAAAACTTTGCTGCTACACCATCGATTTTGCACCTTATTGATAGGGGGCTAAACAATATTATTTTTTCTTGAAATTTGGTATGTTGCCAATCAATAAGGTGTAGATGAATCCCATAAAAAAAATTCAAGAAAAAAATGTTGTAAAGTGAGGAAAATGAGGTCGACCTTAGGTAACTTACCTAAGGTCGACCTTAGGTACATTTTCCTCTCTCTCTCTCTCTCTCTCTCTATATATATATATATATATATATATATATATATATATATATATATATATATATATATATATATATTAATACATACAAATACATGTATACGTATATATTTTAATACATACAAATACATGTATATATATTTATCTAATTAAAGCATATAGTCTTGTTTATACATATATATTAATCTAATTAAAACATATATACCATTCACCTTAACATATATATATATATATATATATATATATATATATATATATATATATATATATATATATATATATATATATATATTTATATATATATAAACACATACACATATACTTTATATATATATTTATATATATATACATATACACAAATATATTTATACCCATAAACACTTATATATTTATATTCATACATACATACATACATACATACCTGTATGTATATACACCCAATATATTATCTACATGTATATTTAATTACCTATATAGTATCTCCATAAATCTAAATAAGACCTCTATATTTATCTATTCCTATTGACCATATAATAATATTTTTTGACAAAATAATATAACCATTAATAATAAAATATTATTATTATGTAATAATAACCTCAATTAATATTGATAAATAATAATAATAATAATAATAATAATAATAATAATAAACAATAATAATACTAGTAAAAATAATAAGATAAAATATCCAATAATCGGCATTGCATCTACTTAAAATATGTCTACCTGGAATTTTTGTGTACACTGGATGCCTACATGGGCTTGGGCTCAGTTCGGATCCAGTCCGGACTAAAAATGGTATAACTGGTCACTCTACGTCAAATAATGTTACTAATAAATAATTAACTATTTATAATGGTCATGTCACAACTTGGCCTGGTTTTCCTAGTTAGGACGTCCCTATGGCTAGGTTTCCCCAGGCATGGCTAGTACACTAGTCAAGGCACACTGCTACATCTCCCGTGCCATAATTCCTAGTCGTTTTGTATTTCAAAACTCAACTATGGCTAAAGTCATATACCGTAATAATAACTAAATAATTAATTCTAAAATTCTAAAAATCATAATTTAAATTGATTGAACAATAATAAAAAAATAATTCAAGATTTCCGGGAAGGGGAGCTACAAGTATGTGGCTACATCAGACAATGGATGAGAACGTCTAATTACATCACAAATATCGAGAATGTCAATAAATTGTTTCTGATATGACAAATGATGCGTTTGCGATATCATGACGGTACACCAATTACAAATCACTTGAGTGAGTTCTAGAATGTGGTTGATCAGCTTTCTGCAATGATAGTTAAATTCGACGATGAGGTACATGAGCTTGGTTGCTGGGTACTATATCTGAGTTGTGGGAAACCTTGCGAGTGTCTATGATCACTTCTGCTCCTGAAGGTGTTGTGTATCTGGAGTTTGCCAAGAGTGGGTGTTGAATAAGATGTGAAGAAAATTCTTGGGCGCGTCGTCATCATCATGTTCTGAGGTGTTAGTTTCAAAGAGCCGGGGGAGGAGCAAAGTCGGGGTCCAGGTGGCAGGGACAAGACCAAAGAAAAGTCCAAGAGTCGATCCAAGGGTCTACAGTTGAGTCCGAGCATGCGGTCACTTAAAGTTCGGTTTCTTAACATGTCTAGGTGGGGGTATCCAGTTCAACTCTACTTTTCCTTCTATATCTTAGTTGGTATTTCTATAATTAAGTTTTACTCGCTATATTCCTTTTTCATTATTTTTCTAGGCATTTATGTAAGAAAAATACTTACAATATTTGCAATTAGGGATATCATTTAAGACTCGATCTAAGAAGATTTAGCTTATATAGGTAGGACTCGGATCAAAACTCTGACAATTTATTGGCCGGATATGCAACCCAACCCAATAGCAGTCATAACCGTAACCGCAATGGACTAGATGGGTCCTCTTTTCATAAGGTTATTTATAAGGGCACATGATAAGTTGATCAGGGCTAGCCAGGATTGGGACTAGCCAATGTTTGAGGAGAATTTAATGGGGCTATCCAAATTTTCTATTCATGGGGCTGTCCAAACCCTACACCCCAAAGCCCAAATTTCACTCTCATTTCTAAATTCCACTCTCTTTCTTCCAAAACCCTCCTTCTTCTATCCATCTTCTTCTTATTCTTCTTTCCACCATTTCCATTCTCACATCTCCATCAATACCCTAGTTTTCTTCTCATCATCTTCTTCTTCTTCTCCACCATTTCCATCATTACCATCTCCATCAAAATCCTAGTTTCCTTCTCATTCCCAATTTCGATGGCACTCAAAAAATTAAATAAACCCTAAAATGCATGGAAATAAGCTTAAATACTTCTTTCCTCACAAAGAATGCATGGAAATAAACCCTAAAAATGCATATTTCACTCTATTATCAAGATTGAAATAAACCCTAACATGTTTTTTTTATTCGAAAATTTTGACTTTAGGACTGCCAGAAATTGTGGCAGTCCTGAAAGGGACTTGCTGTACAGCAAGTACCTTTTAGGACTGTCTCAACTTCTGACAGTCCTCAATATGTTTAGGACTGCCAGAAATTGTGACAGTCCAGCTGTAGAGCATGTCCCTTTCAGGACTGCCACAATTTCTGACAGTCCTCAGTACTTCTAGGACTGCTAACAATTGTGGCAGTCCTCTTGTACATCGAGTCTATTTCAAGACTGCCATAATTTCTGGCAGTCCTCAATACTTCTAGGACTGTCAGAAATTGTGGCAGTTCTGATATGAACCAAATTCTTCTACAACTAGGATTTCTTTCATAGTTTTTTTCTACAACTAGGATTTCATGCATAATTCTTCTATTAATAAAGAAAAATTGGTTAATAGACTAATAGATTTGATAACCCAATTTCTTCTACAACTAGGGTTTCGCCCATAATGTCCAAACAAGAAGAAGAAAAATAAACTAGGGTTTGGAGAAAGAGATATGAGAAATTAGAAGAGAGCAAAAAATCAAAATAAACTAGGTTTAAAAAATTGATGTTCTTGTTGTTCTTGTTTTTTTTCTTCTTCTTGTTCTTCTTCTTTTTGTGACGAAAGAGAGGAGAGAAAAAAAAAAATTGACTTATATACTCACATGTTGACTAGTTCTGAATAATTCTTTTAATGGCAAACTTGTAAATAAATTAAAATTTATTTTTAGCTAGTCCTGATCAACTTTTTATATGCCCTTATAAATAGCCTTTCATAAATCCCCCTCTCCCAAAATCTTATTGCTCCAACAAAGAAACCCCCAAAGGCATTTCCTCCGCCACTCGTAAAGGTACCAACTTTCTTGAAACCCTAGATTTCTATTCTCTACCAAATCCACCTAATTTTTAATTCGATTAGGCTCTGATGCTTTCGGAAACCCTAATTCTTCCATTTTCTCTTTCTCTAATAGTATTGTTCAGATCGTGATTTGGTTTGGAGTTTAGGGTTCGTGTTCCAGCAATCTTAATTAGTTCAGTTCTATGTTCATTGATTGAAATTTTATGAACTTTGATCTCTTTTTAGCTTAAATTTGCATATATAATTTAGTCAGTTGCGACTTGCGATCAGAGTAAAATTCCGCTCTTGGAATTTAGGGTGTCTTTCTGTCGGGTTGTTTGGTGGCGATTGATTATTATTTTGAAATTTATTCTCTTTTTAAGTTAAATTTGTGTATTTTTTTCTTTGTGAATCCTATTAGAGTCTGTTCAATTACTATCAAAGTAAAAAAAGTTTCCATCTTGGTTGTTGTTGATGATGTTACTACGAGCTAGGGTTTCTGCGTTTGATAAAAAAGAGAGAGATTTTGAAGCCATTCTTGTACCATGGCGGAGCATCTGGCTTCGATATTTGGCACGGAGAAGGACCGGGTGAACTGCCCGTTCTACTTCAAGATTGGTGCGTGCCGCCACGGCGACCGCTGCTCCCGCCTCCACAACCGACCCACCATCTCCCCCACCCTCCTCCTCTCCAACATGTACCAGCGCCCGGACATGATCACCCCTGGCGTCGACGCGCAGGGCCAGCCTATCGACCCCCGCAAGATCCAGGAGCACTTTGAGGACTTTTATGAGGACATCTTCGAGGAGCTCACCAAGTTTGGCGAGATCGAGAGCCTCAACATATGTGACAACCTTGCCGATCACATGGTGGGGAATGTCTACGTCCAGTTCAAGGAGGAGGATCAGGCTGCCGCGGCCCTGCGGGCACTCCAGGGACGGTTTTACTCTGGCCGGCCGATTATTGTGGATTTCTCGCCGGTCACGGACTTTAGGGAGGCCACTTGCAGGCAGTTTGAGGAGAACAGCTGCAACCGAGGCGGGTATTGCAATTTCATGCACGTGAAGCAGATCGGAAGGGAACTGAGGAGGAAGTTGTATGGACGGTACCGGAGGTCTCGTGGGAGTAGGAGCCGCAGCCGCAGCCGCAGCCCTAGCCCGTACTATCGGAAGGATTATCGCTATCTCAAGGAGTACTCGGAGAGCGGACGTAGGAGCTCTGATCGTCATGCAAGGTATGATAGCAGTGATCGCCATGCAAGGTATGATAGCGATGGGGGCAGGCAACGCCATGGGAACCCGAGGCGGTCGAGCCCTGTCAGGGATGGGAGTGAAGAACGAAGGGCAAGGATTGAGCAGTGGAACAGGGAAAGAGAGGAGAATCATCACTGATTCAGGTTGATTTTCTTTCCATCTCTAGTACATTGGTCTTTCTATAGTACTTGAGGGGTTGTCTTTCTTTATTGGTCATGTTATGTGTTAATGTCGTCAAACATTTTATTTGCACTCTGTCCAGAAACAGTCCATTTGTTCTCCTGCATTGGTGGACATATCAATGTTTGCAGATGCTACTCTGTGATTGTGAAGTTTCTAATTGGGGTTTTTTTTAGTTTTGGATGCTATGTTGGTTGTCTTTATTATTTTAATTATATTTAGTATAATGACTCTTTTGTGTTTGCCGTGTTAATTTTTTTTAATGCCTATTGCATATGTTCTGAGATTTTCCTTCAACAATATGATTGTTTGGCCAAATTTCTTGTTCTTTACACCCACTTAAAATGATTCTCGTGGTGGCAGTTACATTCCTGATAATTTCTACTGAGCATTATATTCATTGTATCATTATTGCTAACCGGTTTCCCTTTATATAACATGCTCATATTGTATTATATGATTGCATTCTCCTATGGATATTGGTTACTTTTCTTTTACTTGAAGTCATAGAGGCTAAAGAAAAAAATGTTTTAATCGAACTGCATCAGAGTAGGGAAACCAAGTAACTAGCTATGGGACCAAAATCCAGACTCTTTCAAAAGTCCAAACTTCCTCTTGCAAACCCTTTGTAGGAAATTTTCTTTCTCCAGTTCTGATCTTACGAGAAGTATACATCTGTGGAACCTAAACCCAGAGTTATTAGTTTTGTCCAATAATTTTTTGTCCTTTGTATTAATGTCGTCTACTTTCTTTTAGGTATGCAGGGCAAGAGGCTATCTATTATAAGCACAATCATAACATTCATCGTCGCCTTCTTAATTATTTGTAAGACTTGTACTTTCGATATGATAACTGAAATTAACAAAAACAAGAGGATAGGTAACTTTCTTCTTTGGACTTTTGATCATTTCCTGGTTTCATGTATAGGTGGAGATGAAGAGTATAGGTAGGAGCGAAAATAAAAAAGATGGCAATGAAGAAGATGACACGTTTATTATCTAACTCCTTTTTTTTGTAGCTGCAGAAGTTTCCTTAGTAAAACGAGAAAGGTCACTGGTTCTCTTTTTACTTCATTTTTTGTTAAATCTCTTGGCCTAGAGCTTGGACATATATTTCTTAGGATCACATACCTACATTATCTCCGAAATTAACACTGACGCTCAAATCATTAAAAATTTATCGAATGTCCCAATATGTAAAATATATATTATTACCCATTTAAAGTTAATAGATCTTTGTTTTTAAACATCCCGTAAAGTTTAAAAGTGTAGTTAACCTATGTCACTGATTTCCTTCGATACATGGTACCAGTACAGGTTGTCCCCGAGACGTGTCAAAAGGAGAGATTCATATGTTCTCCTTATCATGCATATGAAATACGTACCTAAAGAATGAATTGGATTGGTGGCAGGAACATTTGAATTAATGTTCTCATTCCAGCTTCTGAGTTCTGAGATCATAGGGAGATGTTCAAATATTCTCCTTAGTTAAAGCTATTACTGATAAGATTTCAAACACCAAGCTGCATACACCATGATATTACTTAATGCAGTAGTCTAGCACAAAGGAAATTCCTTCTGTCCTGGCTTTCATGTTGCCTAGTAAGGCTCCCATATTAAAAGGGTTTCTTTGGAGAGGATCTGGAAGATTTATGGCAAAGAATTAGGGAGTAGCTAAGAGAAATAAACAAGAATAATTTTGGATTGTCATTCACTTTACCTCATCCCTCACTGTTCTCTTCAAGAAAATTAAGATATCCGGTAAGCTTTCGTAGTAGTCTTGTGCATAGGGGAAATAACCCAACCCCCCCTCTCTCTCACCCCTCTCTCACATACACATACATGAATTTTGGTATACATTCTCACAACTTTTGGACCCCATCCTATTATTTTCCTTCTATATCTACATATCTGCCCTCTTTGTCAAAGATATTTTGATAATTCCAGTCTTAGCATTTCTTTGTTACTCTTTTATTGTTTACCTCCAATGTTGTTGCGCAATTCAAGAGGCTTTGAACCGGTAAGTATTGATATTGATGTTTCAACATCATCGCTTATTTTGCTCTATGAATAAGGTAAGAGATTGATTAGAGATACCACAAAGAAGTCATGATTGGCTTGACGAGGGACCATTCCTTCCCTATTGAGCTACTTCTCTTCGGCATTTGAAATAAACTACCTACAGCTAGAAAACTTCCATATGTGCTCGTGCTAAGAATGTGAACCTAAGTACAAACTATTGACATCAGGTTCTTGGTTATTCTCCTTTTGTTGTTCGCCCTTAGCTTTCAGCATGTAATCAAAGAGGCTTTTAACCATCAGCTGTTGATATTTCTTCATCATTTCAATTTCACTCCACGAACATTGTAAGAGATGGATTAGAGATGCAACATATAAAGTGCCATTTCTTATTCAAAGAAATTCTGGTGAAAGATGATAGTTTTCTTTTTAACCTCTTGATTTAAGTTACTTCTATTTTTACACATATCATGCATGGAAATATTCGTATTTCAAATTGTTGTTCATAAAAGCTATAGTTCCTTTAAGTTG
This sequence comes from Iris pallida, assembly GCA_029216955.1. NCBI lineage: Eukaryota > Viridiplantae > Streptophyta > Magnoliopsida > Asparagales > Iridaceae > Iris > Iris pallida. The sequence continues at coordinate 14,302,980 of JANAVB010018998.1, forward strand.
GTAAGCTCACCTTGCTTTGGTTCTGTCAGAAAATTTTGAGTCTATGGCACATATTCCCTCATTTTGCACGTATACCTCCATAAGATTTCTAATTGCCTATATCCTGTATGGCTTTTCAAAATGTTTCAATTTGCATCGATTCCCTTGTCATATGTTTCTTGGTTGGTACGTTTACCTTTGTTAAATATGGTTCAGGACTAGCTAGACATAACAAGTGACTAAGATTATATCGTAACTAAATAAAAATAGTATCTTCAAATATAATTAATATGATTGGGACGTACATATAGAGTTGATTACGAGTGGTGCTGTTGTGTTTTATTTTTCTTTTCTCTTGTTTCCCTTGTTTCTGGTGATACCTTCTTGAGAATAAGTAATTATGTTGTAGGGTTTCCATGTTAAATTATCTCAAACTCTTGAGAGATGATATATGTTTGCAAAGGCTAATGATAAGGGCACCTATGAGAAAATATACATTCTTTGAGTGTATACAAGCAATTGGGATTTATAGGGGTGTAAAAACGTGAAGTTGAACATTTTAGAACCCCTAAAATTTGAACCTACATGAGATAGGGCCTATTGCTAGGCTAGAAATATAATGTTTTTAGGTTTTGTCAGTATTTACAAAATGATTGATCTATTCTTTTGACCATTTTATTAATTTATAGCAACTTATTGTTCTTAGACTTGCAAGTAAGCTAATACTTTAGCTTTCTTACTTCTCTAATAACAATTTCTGTAATTATATCTTGTAAACAACTTTACCTTTAAAGCTGTAGTTGAAAATGTAATAAATTCACAATTTAATTTGCATGTTTGCATACTTGTTAAACACTATATAGAATAATAGAATGTAGTTTATACGATAATGAGATCGAAGATGTTCGTGTCAAGAGCCATTTCTGTGCTACCTTGCATGTTTGTCTTGACCGAACTTTCCTAGATGAACAAAAGGTCCTATGCAGTTACATGTCCAGAAAGCAGGTTTCTCTGCCTTTCCTGCTTTTCAGTAAGTTTCCCAGTTGTTTAGAACCACTTCTGTGTTATTTTGTACAAGCTAATACTTTAGCTTTCTTACTTCTCTAATAACAATTTCTGTAATTATATCTTGTAAACAACTTTACCTCTAAAGCTGTAGTTGAAAATGTAATAAATTCACAATTTAATTTGCATGTTTGCATTCTTGTTAAACACTATATAGAATAATAGAATGTAGTTTATACGATAATGAGATCGAAGATGTTCGTGTCAAGAGCCATTTCTGTGCTACCTTGCATGTTTGTCTTGACCGAACTTTCCTAGATGAACAAAAGGTCCTATGCAGTTACATGTCCAGAAAGCAGGTTTCTCTGCCTTTCCTTGCTTTTCAGTAAGTTTCCCAGTTGTTTAGAACCACTTCTGTGTTATTTTGTACTGTTTTCATGATCAGTCGCCCTCCCCCTTTTCCGGAACATTTATTTTGTTGTAAGTAGCCATTTTTTGTTATTGATTATGATGCACATGCATATTTCTCTCTCTTTTCTCCTTTTGTCTGGTAGCATAGTGATAGATATGAATAAGTATAGGCAAATCTTACTACTTTCTGTTTCATATATAGGTATAGGAGAATTATAGAAGTGGAAAAATGGAACAACCTGATAGAGAATGCAGATTTCAGTTCCCTTTTTCCATTATTTAGTTTTATTTTTCTGACATGGCCCATGAATTCGTGAAACCATGTAGCTCTCCCAAGTCTTCAATACTCCATAAACTGCATATAGTTCATAGACTGACCACTTTTTCATTCAGAAAAGCAACTGGTCGACATTCTTGAAACAGATCAAAATCAGTACCAACTCCACATGCATCACCCTTCAAATGCCCACATGCATCACACTCCAAAGCACTATTCTAAAAATTGGCCTAAGCGGCGCGCTAGGCGCCTGGTGTACGCCCAATGCCCGCCTAGGCGCCCACTTAGCCCTTCCAACCCCCGACCATGCGTGTTTTTGGGTTTTTGAACTTTTTCTGCAATTTTCAGTAGTTTTTTTTTAACCGCGGCCACCTAGGCGATATGTGCCTGGTGCCCGCTAGACTAGCGCCTATCGCCTTTACAACCTTGCTCCAAAGGGATACTCCCTAAGGAAGATATTCATTTTTCAAATCTCAAATGTATATACATTGGTCTCGTTGGTTGTCATCTATTTTATACTGTACCCCAAAAGGCCCATTAACTGACCTTGTTCCTTATATTTTCTAATTGTTATATTGTGTTATATGAATGATTTCGTCTTTAGGTTTCAGATAACTTTGGAAAAGATGGTAGATTCTTCTTTTGTATTATGATTTTGTTCCGTTTATCTAAGTATCTTGCTTTTGCTAATTAAATGATACAATTAAGCAGCTATCTGATTTTCATGACACTCCTATTTTATAGACTGTCAATGTGTTTTTAGTTCTAAATTGGTGCATATATAATTTTTTAAGTTATATGGATTGTCGTGTTCCGTTCCTAGCAGTTCACTATGTAAGGCTTGTGGCTTGGCTAACTCGGTCGGAACCGAGTATTGGGGAAACGTACCGTCGGCACCGAATCGATCACGGACAAGTGCATAAGAACCTTTCCAACTAATGGATTGGTTTCTCTTGAAATGCGTCCAAGAGTTTTCTCTGGATGTTTGGCTGCTGGTTTTGTTGCTTGGTTTTGATGGATGTTTTTCTGAATGATTTTCGATAATTTGATTCTTGTCCGTTTTCATCGATTTGCATAGCATTCATTTTTGAGAATTCTGAGAGAAGAGAACACAACGAAGACGAGATATTAACCAAACTTTTGGTGCCAATACAGACTGACGCGTGACGGAAGGCTAAGCGTGCAAGTGTTCCTCTCTCTCTCGGCGTTTCTCTAATTTGGTGAGTGTGGATCTCTGTGGTGGTATTGTCCCTCTCGCTATTCCTTCATGCCAACTAAATAATTGCCTTGCAACATTCGTTGATCGATATCAAGTTGCTAAATGCCACAAGTCAATACCACTAAGAAGCTAGAGATTGAACATTGAACATTAAAATGAATGCTAGTCCCTTGAACATTGAAAGAATTGATTACACTGTTAACAACATTGAGATTGTGCTTGTCCCTGGAACATTGGATTGAGATGAATTGATGCCCATGATGATGAGATATGAAATGTTGAGAATAAACATGTTGCCTAGTACTTAATATTCTATGCACACAATGTTTATCGAGTCGGACACACATTCGCATGACCATAGACGTACTTGTATACAAGGATTTCCTCGAACGGTACCTGCGGCGGTGGGATCGAGTCGGCCTAGGAGGAATTAGTGCTTTGGTAGCACGGTATCGGAACCTTCATTCGGACGTGCAACCTGGTGAATGGTCAACCGCATACCAATACGAAGTCCTATATGGCACGTCGACATGGTGCACAACCACCAGTGGTCATGTTGTAAGGATGTATGCTAATCAACGTCTTATGCAGGGGCTGTAAGTATATTATTATTATCCTGTATCTTATGCAGGAAAGTTGGATTCGGCCAATGTAAAGTAAACATGGTTTCATGAAATGCCATGTCATTTGAATTGTGATTTGCTCTAAATGTTGCCTGTCCCTAATAAGTACATATCTTTAAAATGTTTGTTATTAATAAAATGTTGGTTTAGCTGAGTGGGCCAACGGGGCTCACCAGCGCATTGTTATAATGTGCTGACCCCGCCACAGGTGCTGGAGAAGGCTCGGGCGCACCTCGCAACTAAAGCTTTCTGAACTGCTATTTCCTTTCAAGTTGTTTTCCTAAAAGACGCACAAAGTATTGCGGAGTTTACAAAGATAGCTGCTTATATTTTCAAAGTACTAAAGGGGCATGATGTATGGAACTGAAAGTTATTTCATGACAGCCTATCAGTTCTCCTTTTCATGAATCAATATAGCCGAAATGACATTTCAAATATTATCGAGAAAAGTTGTATTCTGACTACAATTATCAATCAAATGAGTATTTCTTTTTTCTATATTGTGTCTTAATGTTTCCGCAATTGTGGCTTATTTTCAAATGTTTCAAAATGATATAAATGTGCGTATTCTAGCCTTGTACAAGTGCAACTCCAGACTTGTACGACATTACGCCTTAGCGAGGACGATCGATTCGGCGTGAATCGAAGCAAAGCGAACGATTCCGCGAATCGGGGCGTGACAAGTCGGTATCAGAGTACGGTTTCAAATCCTCGGATTTCAAAAATATTTTCAAAAAAAGGAAGTCTTGATGCAAATTTTCTCGATTGATGGTATCGATAGCGCTGGCATGAAATAATGTTCCATACAATAAGCCCATAAATATTTTATGAGTGCTAATGGAATTATTTCTTTGTTGTAGAATGACCAAGGGTGATAGCGCAAAGACGAATTCATCGTCTGACCCAATTGAGAAACTGATTAAACAAATGGAGGCTCAGAGGAAGCAGAGCGAGGCTCAACATCGCGTGCTTCAAGAGCAGCTTCAGTATCAGTTTCAGGAGCAGCTACATGCTCAACAAAAGCAAGTGGATAGTCTAACTCAGATTGTCACCAAGCTGACGGCCGATTCTAATGTTTCTGCAAAGGCCGCAGCAACCGAGACCTTAGAAGTGCCGGCAGAGAAACCTGAAACGCCGACACGGAAGAGAACGAGCTTCAAGTTCTCTGAATTCAAGAGTTGCGATCCGCCTGAATTTAATGGGAGAGAGGAGCCAGATGAGGTGATGGGCTTCTTGAACACACTTGAGGGCTATTTCCGAATGTTGGAGATTCAGGGCAGTAAGAGAGTGGTGTGTACCGCTGTACAACTTTGTCTCAAGGCCCAGGAATGGTGGATTTCGCAGAGACAGGCACTTTGCGAAAATAGTCAGGATACGAAGATATCTTGGGAGACCTTCAAACAGGCCTTCATCGCGCAATTCATTCCACCAGCTGTCCGTCAACAAAAAGAAGATGAGTTCATTGCACTCCGACAGGGCAGTATATCGGTGGATGACTACGAGACAGAATTTTTAAAGAGAGTTGCCTTCGCTGGGTACATGGTACCGAATGACGACGCCAAGAGAGGGAGATTTGTGCAAGGCTTGAATGAGGGCCTGCAGCGGGATGTGCTAAGTCGAAAGTGTACGTCATACAGAGAGGCGTACGAAACAGCTCTCGAGATGGAGAGATTTCATCGATCGGCTAGTCGTGGGACGACACAGAACTACCAAGGCAATAACCAGAAACGACCTTGGTCGGCGGGAAGAAATGACACACCTAAGCGTCACAACACAGGGGATAACAAGGGACCTCAGTAGCAGTTGCCACGTTGCAATAAATGCAACAGGTGGGGGCACAAAACTGAAGACTGTCGTGCTGGGTGTTTCAAATGTGGAGGTATAGGTCACAGGGCAGTTGACTGTAGAGGCAGAGGAAATAATCAGTATCGTGGGCATAACAACAATCAGAACCCGGGCCAACATAACCACCAAAATCGTGGCCAAGCGCCACCAGCTTTACCAGCTCCAACTGGGAATGCACCAAATTAACAAGGTGGGCAAGCAAGGGTTTATGCCTTGACTCAGGCAGAGGCCCAGACCGCAGAGAATGTTATAACGGGTATGTTGCTATACAAAGGCATACCTGCAAGAGTACTTTTTGATTCTGGTGCTACTAATTGCTTTATCTCGTCTGATTTTGCAATGAAAAATAAATTTTGTATGACTCAACTAAAGACAGCTTTGTGTGTTAGCACTCCTTCGGGAGTAGATATGCCTGCAATTTTGATTTGCAGGGACGGCTACATTAAAATTGGAGGCAAAATTTTATCTCTGGACGCAATTGTACTCGACATCAAAGAGTACGATATCATCTTGGGAATGGATTGGCTCAACGCCTATCATGCAACAATTGACTGTGCGGATAAGAGAGTTGTGTTTCGCCTACCTGGAGAAACGGAGTTCTCTTACTCGTGCGGCTCGACGTTCCAAGGACCTATGGTAATATCGGTAGTTACAGCAAGGCACATGTTGTACTCAGGGTGTGAAGGCTTTCTCGCTTTTGTCCAAGACACTCGAATGAAGAGTGTAGGCTCGAATCAGACCGAAATTGTGGCAGAGTTTTCCGATGTATTTTCGGACGAGATACCTGGAATGTCGTCGGATAGAGAAATTGAATTCACAATTGATACATTCCCGGGTACTCGTCCGATATCAAAGGCGCCGTACAGGATGGCTCCGGCAGAATAGAAGGAACTAAAGGTACAGCTACAAGAATTACTAGACCGGGGATACATTCGCCCAAGTGTAACTCCATGGGGAGCTCCAGTGCTGTTTATAAAGAAGGAGGATGGGACGATGCGGCTGTACATCGATTACAGAGAACTAAACAAGGCAACCATCCGTAACAAGTATCCCTTGCCAAGGATAGATGATCTATTCGATCAGCTTCAAGGGGCGACCGTGTTTTCTAAAATTGATCTTCGTTCAGGATATCACCAATTGAAGATCAGACCCGAGGATGTCCCTAAGTCAGCATTCCGTACGAGATACAGATACTATGAGTTTTTGGTCATGCCATTCGGTTTGACTAATGCTCCAGCAGCCTTTATGGATCTCATGAATAGAGTGTTTCGACCGTTCTTAGACAAGTTTGTTGTCGTGTTCATCGATGACATCTTGATCTACTCAAAAGACAGGGAGACTCATGTCGGACACTTGAGAGTAGTACTTCAGACGCTGCGGGACAACCAGTTGTATGCAAAACTAAGCAAGTGCGAATTTTGGATGAACAGCGTGTCGTTCCTTGGACATGTTGTTTCGGCAGAAGGTGTTGCCGTCGACCCAAAGAAGATTGAGGCAGTTGTAGACTGGAAGCAGCCTGCATCAGCTAGTGAGATACGGAGTTTCCTTGGTTTAGCCTGGTACTACCGTAGATTTGTGAAAGACTTTTCAAGAATCGCATCGCCTTTGACTCGTCTAACTCAGAAGGGAGTCGTATTTAAGTGGACTGACGACTGTGAGAGTAGTTTTCGGGAACTCAAGTAGCAGCTCGTCACGGCCCCAATTTTAGCACTTCCGGAAGGCTCTGAGGGATTTCAGATCTACAGTGACGTATCGGGACTTGGTTTGGGATGTGTTCTCATGCAACGTGGGAAGACAATAACTTATGCGTCTAGACAACTCAAACAGCATGAGAAGAATTATCCAATTCATGATTTGGAAGTAGCGGCGATTGTGTTTGCGTTGAAATTGTGGCGACACTATCTCTATGGTGTGTCCTGCGAGATCTTCACGGATCACAAAAGCTTAAAGTATATATTCACACAGAAGGAATTGAATTTGAGGCAGCGGCGTTGGTTAGAATTGATCAAGGACTATGAATTGACAATCTCCTACACGCCGGGTAAAGGAAACGTGGTAGCTGATGCCTTGAGTCGGAAATTTGTTGGGTCCCTAACAATAGCAAAAGAGGTACTACGAGATCTTGAAGAGATGGGCATCGAGTTCAGGATCCGTCTGCAGAATGTGCAGTTGGCTCAGTTACAACTTGAGGCGAGTCTCCATGGAAGGATTAAGATTGCTCAGCAGGATGACCCGTTTCTGCAGAAGATACGCGAGTTGATTCTAGCAGGAAAGGCGTCGGACTTTACCGTTGAAGATGACACTATTCGTGTCAAGGGGAGATTGTGCGTCCCTAAGGATGAGGATATCAGGAAAGAAATACTGACCGAGGCTCATTTCGCGAAGTATTCTTTGCATCCGGGAAGCACGAAAATGTATAAAGATCTGCGCACAATATTTTGGTGGCATGGCATGAAGAAGGATGTGGCGCTATTCGTGTCACAATGCTTAGATTGTCAGCGTGTGAAGGTCGAACACCAACGGCCGGACGGAGAACTACAAAATTTGGCTATTCCATTGTGGAAGTGGGATAATATCTGTATGGATTTTATAGTCGGCTTGCCAAGAACTCAGAAGGAAAATGATGCGATTTGGGTTATCGTGGATAGATTAACCAAGTCGGCACATTTCATTCCAATAAAAGTTACATGGGGAGTAGAACGGTTGGCTCAGATCTACATTAAATAAAATTGTCCGATTACATGGGGTGCCATCGTCTATAGTATCGGATAGAGACGGAAGATTCTTGTCGCGATTTTGGATAAGTCTGCACTCGGCAATGGGCACAAAGTTGAACTTCGGTACGGCATACCATCCACAGACTGATGGTCAGACAGAGAGAGTAAATCAGATTCTTGAAGATATGTTGAGATTGTGCGTACTCGATTCGAAGACAAATTGGGATGCACATCTCGCATTAGCAGAATTTGCCTATAACAACAGTTATCAGGCAAGTATCCAAATGGTCCCGTACGAAGCATTGTATGGACGAAAATGTGGATCACGGATATGTTGGGATGAAGTCGGTGAACGGCAAGTGCTCGGACCAGAACTAGTGGAACATGCCGTCGAGAGAGTCCGCTTAATTCGAGAAAGGCTTAGAGTTGCTCAAAGTCGATAGAAGAGTTATGCGGACGTACATCGACGACCTTTGGAGTTCGCGGCAGGTGATCATGTATTCTTGAAGGTCACACCCATGCGAGGTGTAATGCGGTTTGGGATGAAAGGAAAGCTAAGCACGAGATTCGTTGGACCCTTCGAGATTTTGGAGAAGGTAGCCTCAGTAGCTTATCGACTTGCACTACCTCCGGCTCTGGCTGATGTGCACGATGTCTTCCATGTATCTCAACTGCGGAAGTACGTGCATGATCCAAGTCACGTGGTGAACTTCGATCAGCTGCAGCTGAGCGCTGAACTATCCTACACTGAAGAGTCTGTCCAGATTTTGGATAGGAAATAAAAAGTTTTGCGGAATCGGACAGTGTCTTTAGTCAACGTGCTGTGGCAGAACCATGTTGTCGAGGAGTCGACGTGGGAATTAGAGGAAGAGATGCGGGTGAAATACCCCTCGCTGTTTGATAATTTTGAGGTAGGACTTTTGCTTTAAGTTTCGAGGACGAAACTTTTTTTTAGTGGTATATTATGTAATGTCCCGCTCCTAGTGGTTCACTATGTAAGGCTTGTGGCTTGGCTAACTCGGTTGGAACCGAGTATTGGAAAAACTTACCGTCGGCACCGAATCGATCACGGACAAGTGCATAAGAACATTTTCAACTAATGGATTGGTTTCTCTTGAAATGCGTCCAAGAGTTTTCTCTTAATGATTTGCTGCTGGTTTTGTTGCTTGGTTTTGATGGATGCTTTTCTGAATGATTTTCGATGATTTGATTCTTGTCCGTTTTCATCGATTTGCATAGCATTCATTCTTGAGAATTCTGAGAGAAGAGAACACAACGAAGACGGAATATTAACCAAACTTTTGGTGCCAATGCAGACTGACGCGTGACGGAAGGCTAAGCGTGCAAGTGTTCCTCTCTCTCGGCGTTTCTCTAATTTGGTGAGTGTGGATCTCTGTGGTGGTATCATGCCAACTAAATAATTGTCTTTCAACATCCGTTAATCGATATCAAGTTGCTAAATGCCCCAAGTCAATACCACTAAGAAGCTAGAGATTGAACATTGAACATTAAAATGAATGCTAGTCCCTTGAACATTGAAATAATTGATTACACTGTTAACAACATTGAGATTGTGCTTGTCCCTTGAACATTGGATTGAGATGAATTGATGCCCATGATGATGAGATATGAAATGTTGAGAATAAACATGTTGCCTAGTACTTAATATTCTATGCACACAATGTTTATCGAGTCGGACACACATTCGCATGACCATAGACATACTTGTATACAAGGAATTCCTCGAACGGTACCTGCGGCAGTGGGATCGAGTCGGTCTAGGAGGAATTAGTGCTTTGGTAGCACGGTATCGAATCCTTCATTCGGGCTCGCAACCTGGTGAATGGTCAACCGCATACCAATACGAAGTCCTATATGGCACGTCGACATGGTGCACAACCACCAGTGGTCATGTTGTAAGGATGTATGCTAATCAACGTCTTATGTAGGGGCGGTAAGTATATTATTATTATCCTGTATCTTATGCAGGAAAGCTGGATTCGGCCAATGGTAAAGTAAACATGGTTTCATGAAATACCATGTCATTTGAATTGTGATTTGCTCTAAATGTTGCCTGTCCCTAATAAGTTCATATCTTTAAAATGCTTGTCATTAATAAAATGTTGGTTTAGCTGAGTGGGCCAACGGGGCTCACCAGCGCATTGTTATAATGTGCTGACCCCTCCACAGGTACTGGAGAAGGCTCGGGCGTACCTCGCAACTAAAGCTTTCTGAACTGTTGTTTCCTTTCAAGTTATTTTCCTAAAAGACGCACAAAGTATTGCGGAGTTTTCAAAGATAGCTGCTTATATTTTTAAAGTACTAAAGGGGCATGATGTATGGAACGGGAAGTTATTTCATGGCAGCCTATCAGTTGTACTCCTTTTCATGAATCAATGTAGCCGAAATGGCATTTAAAATAAAAGTTGTATTCTGACTACAATTATCAATAAAATAAGTATTTTTTTCTTCCTATATTGTGTCCCAATGTTTCAGCAACTGTGGCTTATTTTCAAATGTTTCAAAATGATATAAATATGCATGTTCTAGCCTTGTACAAGTGCAACTCCAGACTTGTACGGCATCACGCCTTAGCGAGGACGATCGATTCGGCGTGAATCGAAGCAAAGCGAGCGATTTTTCGAATCGGGACGTGACATGGATTGAGTTAACGGTTGAAATGAAATTCCCTCTACGTTCCAATAATGATAATGTTGGTGCTTTCTTTACATGGAGATAGCTTGCTCTCAACATGCCTTGTAAAAGTTTAGTCCCACATCGAAAATGCACCATGAGTTATCTCAACATATATACTTGGTTGTGTTGTTGAGAGATGCACATGGGGTGGTGACCCTAAGGAGGGAACCATGTGGATGATTTTACTAGGAGGTAAGAATAATGCTCCAAGGATTAAGCATTAATGCTTTTGTCATTCTCTTGGATTAATTCCATTTGGAGCTAAGTCCCAAAGGGGCTTAGCGACTCGGACTCGGGCTTGGGCTCATGAGACGTAATGTGGCGTTTTGTTGGCGCACTTTGCACTTAGCACGTCAGCAGTCATGCGGCTCATATGCGGCCACGCGGTCTTATGCGACATGCGGCTCATATGCGGCCACATGCGGCCTCATGTGGTCTCATGCGGCTCATGCGGTCCATGCGGTCCATGCGGCCTCATGCGGTCCATGCGGCACTTGCGGCCATGAGGCCATGCGGCTCATGTGGCCAGGCTGCTGCTACCGCATGGAGGGCTCCGCTGACTGTGCAGGCTACAAGTCAGTTATGGAAAGACTGATTCAATACGATTAATTCAGATCCACTTTTTGTGGGATTTGAATTAATTTCGTTGCTATCTTTGTGGGATTTGAATTAATTTTGTTGCTATCTTTGTGGGATTTGATTCAATCTTTCCATACTGAAGAGGCGGCTAGGGTTTCCACCCTCTCTCTATTTATACTCTCTTCTGGCCTCCTTTGTGAAGTACTACGAATTTTATAAGTCAGAAAAAAAGAGAGAGGGAGCTGCTGCCGCCATTGCAAGTCCATCCGAGGAGTCAGAACAGAGGTGACTTCGAGCGTTCCACTAGTTCTTCAACTTGCTGGTTCCTGGAAGCAATTCGTGTGGGGCGAATCTTGCTTTGAGCAACGGTGTTTTGACACCCCAGCAACTTTTCTTCATCTCATCTTTCTCTAGATTATTATAACTCGTTCTGTCTCAATTGCAACACGTTTGCAAGGAAGAACGAGAGATCTTCTCTTCTCTATATCCCTCCTTCATATTGTAATCTGGCTATTTGGCTTTTTGTATCATCGTAGATCTTGAGTTTGATCACTGCAAAGTTTTTATGTGACTCTCAAATCTCGATTGCATCAGTTTTTCCATCTTTGATCAAGCCCCGGGAATAACAATCTCAAAGCAAGATCCTTGTAGATGGAAAACATTAATGCTTCGCTCGTCCAATCGGACTACTGCAAGTTGGAAAAGTTCGATGGAGAGCATTATCAAGTCTGGAAGAGGAAGTTTTATCTAACTCTTCAACTCAAAGACGTTGATCATGTACTGTTGGAGGAAGAACCTTCTGTTCCAGACACTGGGTCTACTGCCGCAATCAATGCGGCTACCAAACTCCAGGCCAAATGGAGAAGGGAAAATAGCATCTGCAGGCTTTTCATCCTGAATGCTATGGAGGATTCCCTAGCAGAATTCTACTCGAAGAAGGAATTTGCCAGAGACATATGGGAGTCTGTGGAAAAACTGTATGAAGACAGGAACATGAGCAAGATGTTTGTGGTTGAAAAATATAACAAATTGCTCTTTGAGGATGAGAAGTCCATGTTGCCACAGGTGAAGGATTTCTGAAGCTGCGTCAGAAACTGGAAGACGAAGAGATGCCCCTTCCCGACAAGTTTGTCGTTGGAGGGATCGTCTCAAAACTTCCTGCTGGATGGAGTACCTTCTATGCAAGGATGCTCAGAAAGAAGCTAGACATTAGCTTGGGAGATCTACTTCAAGAGATCCATGTTGAGGACGAGATGCGTTCTTAACAGAAGATGGACACTCTGTCCAAACAGTTGGCTAAGGCCAATCTAGTGCAGACGAGAGATCCCAAGGGGAAGCAGGCGGCTTCTCATCACAAGAAGAAGGACTTCACTAATCTAAAAGTGAAGGGTTCTTCATTCAAGCAACAGAAGTCCAAGTCCTACGTGACTTGTTTCAATTGTGGCAAGAAAGGCCACTACAAGAGTGAATGCAGATCCAAGCCTAAACAATCAGAGAAAGGTGAGCCTAGTAAGGTTTCATTGGTTTCTAACATTGTTCCTATGATCGCACAGGTCACAACTGTGGGGGTTGACTCTGACTGGTGGACAGACACTGGTGCGACTTGCCATGTCTGTTCTGGCAAGGAATGGTTCGTCACGTACCAGCCGATATCTGAGAAGGTTGTCATGGCAAACCAGGCCCAAGCTGAAGTTCTGGGGATCGGGACTGTGGAGCTGAAACTCACTTCTGGGAACACTCTGACGCTTCAAGGTGTGAAGCATGTTCCGGTGATTGTCAAGAACCTGATATCTGGGAGCCTGCTCTGCAACGCAGGCTTGAGGATGGACATCAATGCTGGTCAGATGGTAATGTCCAAGAAATGAACATACTTCGGGAAGGCTTATCAAACCGAAAGAATGTTTAAAATTCAGCTTGTCAACCAGTTTAATGACATTAATGCAGTTGTATTTTCTGATTATTCTCTTGAGTTGTGGCATAATAGACTAGGACATGTTCATTGTAAAAGAATTAACAAAATGTTTAGCCTAGGACTAATCTCCAAATGTGGGGGTAAGGTGGAGAAGTGTGAAGTGTGTGCTCAGATGAAGATCACAAGGAAACCCTTTCATCGGGTCAATCAAAGCACAGATCTTCTGGAGTTGGTACACTCAGATATCTGTGACTTCAAACATTTCTCCACGAAGGCCGGGATGAAGTATTTCATAACCTTCATCGACGACTTCTCAAAATACGCGTTCGTCTACTTGCTCAAGACTAAAGACAAAGCTTTCGAGAAGTTCAGAGAGTTCAGGGCCGAAGCTGAACGGCAGACTAGACAACAACTCAAGAGGTTGAGAAGTGATCGAGGAGGGGAGTACAGGTCTCATGACTTCGCATCGTTCTGCAAAGAACATGGAATCATATGCGAGACTACTGCTCCATATTCTCCTCAATCCAACGGAGTAGCAGAAAGGAAAAACCGAACATTAACAGAAATGATGAATTCAATGCTGCTTACTCCAGGTCTTCCAAAATGCTACTGGGAGAAGCTGCATTAATGGCCACTTTCATTCTGAATAGTGTGCCATATGCAACTTCGGACATAACTCCTCGTGAACTCTGGTTCAAAGTCAGACCAAACTTGAATGTCATTCGAGTGTGGGGGTGTCTGTCGTATGTGAAGCTCCCAGATCTGAAGATTCAGAAGCTGGGGACAAGGACTATGAAGGCGATCTTCTTGGGGTATGCCGAGAAGAGTGATGCTCGGAGATTTCTTGATATTGAGTCAAATCATATCATCGAATCTCGCAATGCTGAATACTTTGAGTACAAGTTTGCAAAAGACAAAAATATTGTTCTTTCGGACATTTCGGAAAATGATGTAGGTGCAAATGAGACTGAAATCTCATATGGACCAGTAGTCCAAGAAGAAGCTGTTGTTGATGAAACAGCTCTTGTACCAGAACTCGCAGAGCCGTCAGCAAAGCGAGCGAGGAGACCTAAAGACTTCGGAGATGACTTTGTCACCTATCATGTGGAAGCAGATCCGCTTACCTATGATGAGGCGATGAAGACCAGAGATGCTATCTTCTGGAAGGAGGCAGTGAATGACGAGTTTGACTCTATCACCTCCAATAACACATGGGTGTTGGTAGATCTACCTGAAGGAAAAAAGTCCATCGGATGTAAATGGATCTTCAAGAAGAAGATGAAGGCAGATGGAACTATTGACAAGTTCAAGGACAGGCTGGTAGCTAAGAGATTTTCTCAGAAACAGGGAATAGACTACTTTGACACGTACGCTCCAATAGCTCGGATGACCACCATCAGAATGTTAATCGTTCTAGCAGCTATACATAAGTTGGTGATACATCAGATGGATGTAAAGACATCATTCCTGAATGGGGAGCTGACCGAAGAGATTTACATGCAACAGCCAGATGGATTTGTCGTTAAAGGTCTTGAAGACAAAGTATGTAAGTTGGTGAAATCATTGTATGGTTTGAAGCAAGCTCCCAAGATGTGGCATGAGAAGTTTGACAAAGTTATTAGGGTAAACGGCTACAGAGTCAGCGAGACGGACAAATGTGTTTACAAAAAGTTCGCTGATGGAAGAGGAGTCATCGTTTGTCTGTACGTGGACGAATGCTAATCCTAGAGACGAATATAGGCTGTGTCACGGAGACAAATAAGTTTCTCTCAACCAAGTTCAGTATGAAGGACTTGGGGGATGCAGATGTCATCTTGGGCATAAAGATCATCCGGACAGACACTGGAGTAGCGCTGTCACAATCTCACTACATTGAGAAGATGCTCACACGCTATGGGTATAAGGATCTTCCAAGGATCGATACGCCATACAGGGGTGATCAGAAGCTGAAGCCTAACTCGAGGGAAAGCGTTAGGCAGCTGGAGTATTCTAGCATTATCGGAAGTTTGATGTACGCAACCACTGCCACAAGGCCTGACATAGCTTTCGCCGTGGGAATGCTGAGTCGGTTCACAAGCAATCCAGGGATTGAGCACTGGAAAGCTGTGAAGCGGGTGATGAGATATCTCAAGAAGACTCAGACATATGCACTGCACTACAACGGGTATCCGACAGTAGTGGAAGGCTTCAGTGATGCTAGCTGGTGTTCAGAGGTGGAAAGCGAGAGATCCACAGGAGGATGTCTTTTTCTTGGGTGGAGCTGCTATATCGTGGAAGTCGAAGAAGCAGACTATACTCTCTCTTTCCTCCATGGAATCTGAATTCTATGCACTTGAAACTGCAGCAGATGAAGCAAAATGGCTTCGGGAGCTCATGTATGATCTTCCAGTGGTTGGGGCTCAGATACCGACGATACCGATATACTGTGACAACCAGACGACTGCGGCGGTGGCATCAAATGACCTCTTCAACTGGAAGAAGAGGACTGTGCGGTTGAAGCACAAGGCAGTACACGATCTTATCAAAAGAGGTGTAATTGCAGTAATTGATGTTCGGAGTCAGGAGAACCTGGCAGATCCATTCACAAAGGGCCACAAGCGCCAGTTGGTCGATGACACAGCTTGTAAAATGGGCTTGAAGGCATTCTGATAGTGTGTCTTTGTAATCCTACCATAAAGTTTTATGCTATTAGTTCAAAGAGAAATCTACTAGGCATCTAACTTTTGGTTCAAAGGAGGATCACTGACTGGAAAACTATCAGGTAACAGTGGGTACTTGTTCTCTGGAACATGGAAGGGATACGGACCCATAACCACTGTTGTCTACTATGTATTTTCTGCGGAAAAAAACAGATCCTGTGGAAGGTTGGCTTAAACGCCTTAATGAGTTCTCAGGCAGAGTGAATGTCTGGTGTGCTTTACAGGAAGCATGGTAGAGCAGCACTACAAGGAGTGAAACTCCATGCTACAGTGGGGTGACTCCACCATGAGGTTCCCAGGTCTGGGGTAATGCCTCGGCTTTGCAAGCCAAGTCATAGCGGCGTAGCACCGCAAATAGGCAGGTAGCCTAATGCTGTATGACGTAATTAAAGAGTTGTAGACAGCACTACAAAGGGGAGGATGACCCCATGTTACAGTGGCACGACACCACGATGAGGTACCCAGGTAGGGGTAAAGCCTCGGCCTTGTTACAGAAGCGTGCCAGAAATCATCCATCTCGATCTAAGATGATGGATACTGCCACTCCGTGTAGTCAAACAATCTCGTCAAGATAAATATGGGCTAGACGATCGACGCTCCAAGTAACTTTGATAGCAATAAAATGTGCTGACTTGGTTAGTCGATCGACGATGACCCAGACAACGTCATTCCCCCATGGCGTCTTTGGAAAACCAACAATAAAGTCCTTGCAAATATGCTCCCACTTCCACTCTGGAATGGCAAGGTTCTGTATCTCCCCGCCCGGTCTGTGGTGCTTAGCTTCACTTGCTGACTGGCCATGCATTGCGACACAAAAGAGTGCCACATCTCTCTTCATTCCGTGCCACCAGAATATTGTGTAGAGGCACTTGTACATCTTTGTGCTGCCAGGATGCAAGGAATACTCTACGTAATGCGTCTCCGACATTATCTTCATTCTGAGTTCTGAGTCATCTGAAACATATAGTCGACCCTTCAATCACAGTACACCAGTCTCATCTTTCGCAAAGTCGGTCGCCTTCCCCGTTGAAATCATCTCTCTCATCTTCTTCAGGTACGAATTGTCCTTCCGAGCGGTCTTGATCTTTTTTCGCAAGCTCAGATCTAGCTGTAGTTGCGCTAACTGCACTCCTCTGAATCTAACCCGGAGGTCGATGCACATCTCTTTTAGGTCCCATAGTAGCCTGCTGTTGATGGCTAGCGAGGCAAGATATTTTTGACTCAGAGCGTCTGCCACAACATTTTATTTGCCCTTGATCAGTTCTAGCCTACGCCCTTGCCGCATGTTCAGCTCCTTCTGAGTGAAGAGATACTTGAGGCTTTTATGATCGGTGAAGATGTTTCATGCCACGCCATAAAGGTAGTGTCGCCACAATTTTAATATGAGCACAATTGTGTTGGCACATCAATTTTGATATATTGGCTACTTAACAGTTGTATTATGTTAGTTCTAATCCTTCTACAGGAACAAAAGAGAAAGACGTACATAGACGAAAGACGCTTCCACACAAATCCTATGAAGACGTAGATAGACGAAATACGCTTCCATACAAATCCTATGAAGCTTTTCGGTCTCTCAAAAACTCCCTACAAGACAAGCACTTAAGAAGACGATGATAAAGCGAAAAAGAGTCAGATCATTCCACCACCGTCTGTCTTAGAGTCTGTAAGTGTCTAGGAGATTTTCTACGCACTTTAGTAAAGATTACAAAACAACTTGGTATTTATTGGAATAAATATTTTTGAAGAAACAAAAAATTCATCGGACTTTCGCTGAAATCCGACGGATCTTCCGTCCACAAACAGCAAGTCTGTGAGCCAAAGTTCGGATCATCCGTCGGACTTCTGCAGAAATCCGACGGATCATCCGATCGATCACAGAATATTTTGTGAGCCAAAGTTCGGATCATCCGCCGGACTTCCGCAGAAATCCGACGGATCATCCGATCGATCACATGATGTTTTGTGAGCCAAAGTTCGGATCATCCGCCAGACTTCCGCAGAAATCCGACGGATCATCCGATCGATCACAGAAAATTTTGTGAGCCAGAGTTCGGATCCTCCACCGGACTTCCGCTAAAATCTGCCGGATAATCCGTTTGCCTTGCTGGCCTCTTTCAAATTAGAATCTAACGACAACTTTCAGCTGCATTAAATGCATCCAATAGCTTTATTTCTAGCCGTTACAGTTGAACGGATGATCCGAAGGATTTCTGCTAAAATCCGTCGGATTATCCGGTCATCGGCTAAAAGTTTCTATTGGCTTTGAATTTGTATAAATAGGCTTCTTCTTTCTTCATAAATGTTTATCCACTAAAGCCTTATAGTTTTCAACTACCAAGAGAGCTTTACCATTACTCTACCAAGCCTCCATTTGTCATCAAATCAAAAGTGCTAGAGTATTCAAGTGTTGTAGATCTTCAAGTGTTAAAGAAGATCAAAAGAAGTTGACGAGCCTTCGGAAGAAAACTCGTGTGTAAGAAGTTGACGAGCCTTCGGAAGAAAACTCGTGTGTAAGAAGTTGGCGAGCTCTTCGGATCCAAACTCGTGTTGAAGTTGGCGAGTTCTTCGGATCCAAACTCGTGTGTAACTATTTACTCAAATAGTGGATTAAAGCCGGAGAGAGTTTCGGGACTAGAGTGTCCCTTGGGAGGATACCAGGATACATCGAGTGTTTGATTCTCTCTCTCCTTTTATTATCTCATAAATTGCTTAGTTTCCTTGGTAATTATTTTATTACCCTATTCACCCCCTCTATGGTTCTACAATTGATATCAGAGCCTTGTCTCTTGTTTTGGATTTACTTCCTAAGAGAGATCCATGGCCACTAACCCTAGCCCTAACTCATTCCACAATGAGGGACACTCCACAAATAGACCTCCTCTATTTGATGATACTAACTATAACTACTGGAAAATTAGGATGAGCATTTACTAAAATCTTTAGATTACGATATGTGGGATTGTGTGGTAAAAGGCATTCCTAAATCTTCCGTAGTTATTGAGGAAGTCATGTCAGATACTCTTAGAGAAAAACTCACCGAGAACGACAAAAAGGTTGCTAGCCGAAAAGCAAAAGCTCTCTATTGCGCTCTCGATAGTAGTGAATTTAATCAGATCTCTATTGCAAAACTTCCAATGAAATTTGAAAACTTTTGTAAGTCACGCACGAGGAAACCTCTCAAGTGAAGGAATCAAAGATTAGTAGACTTACACAAGAACATGAATCCTTCAAGATGAAACTAGATGAGTCTATTACTTTCATGTTTACTCGATTCAGTGATATCATTAACCCTCTCTCTTCTCTTGGCAAGGAATATCCCACTCATGAAAAGATTAAAAAAATTCTCAGAGGTTTAACGAAGGGATGGAATCCCAAGGCCACCGCCATTATTGAAGGGAATGATCTAACAACTATGTTCCTAGAAACTCTCATGGGAAAGCTCATGACGCACGAACTTGACATGAAGGACCAAGAGGAATCTTCCATCCAAGAAAAAGAGGAGGAAAAGGCAAAGGAGAAGGAGATATCTCTCGCTCTTAAGGCTACAAAGATCATCTCAAAAGACAGTTCCGATGATGAATTCGATGATGAAGAAATTGCTCTCACCGCCAAGCATTTCCGAAAGTTTCTCAAGTTCAACAAAGCAAATCGTGCAAGACGGGACAATGATGAAGAACCCGCTTGTTACAACTGCAAAAGAACTGGACACATCAAGAGGGATTGTCCTATGGCAAGAAAAGAATCTGGCAGATACGAGAAGTCCAACAAAGGAAGCTCATCTTCCAGAAAATATACCAACACAAGCATATGGTGTGAAAGCGATGCTAGCGACTCTGACGACGACAAAGAGTGCAAGCGTAGTGCAAATGTTTGCCTCATGGAAAATGAGGTAACAGATGACCTCTCTATGAATTCTCTTTCTTACAGTGACTTAGAAAAGGTTATTCTTGAATTACATGATGAATACAAGGTCATAAGAGGCAAGTATAAGAAATTTCTAAAAGCGATTGAAGCTCACAAACAAGAAATAGAAAGACTCTCTAACTCTATTCTTGATATAAAAAGAAAATCTCCTATTTCTGACACTGATGAGATAGAGTCTTTACGACAAACTCCACACGAGTCTCAAGATGTCATCAAGAAAAAGGATGCCGAAATCCAATCTCTCAAAGAAGCATACGAATTTGCCATGAACAAGACTATTGCTGCTAACCAAAGAGAATATGCTGCCTCTATTAAGTATAGTGACCTTCTTGCAAATGGCAAGGAACGGTTGAGAAAAATCCGGCTCACACTAAGCCACAAAGGCACACTAAACTAGTCATATGCCTCACACTTCAAGAATGCAATACATAAATCTTTTTCTAATCAAGTGCATACACAAAAAGGTCCTCTTAAGAAAAAGAACACTTCACATCATGCCTTCTACTATCACCATAGCCCTCATGTGAAAACACCTCATACACCTAGTCACTTACTGTCCTCTAGATCTACTACACCTATAATATGTCACTATTGTGGCCTCCTTGGACACACTTCTTATTATTGTCAAATGAGAAAGCATGTTGATATGAGAATGTTTAAATGGGTTCCTAAGACTAACAATCAAGGACCCAAACGTTCTTGGGTACCAAAGTCTTCATCTTCAACTTGTGTTGCAGGTGAACCCTCCTTCGCATGCTAAAAGTAAATGGATCCTCGATAGCGGTTGCTCACGGCACATGACCGGTGCCGCTTCTCTCTTCGCAACGCTATCGATGAAGAAAGAAGGACATGTTTCCTTCGGTAACAATCTACAGGGGTATATCATAGGAAATGGAAACATTGGTTCCCTCTTTATCCATGTATTAAAAATGTTTGCCTTGTTACAAATCTCAAGCACAACCTTCTTAGCATTAGTCATCACTGATAATGGTTATGATATTAAGTTTGTTAAACACATGCTTCATTACCGATAGCACTAGTGGATCTACTGTGTATGAAGGCATTAGAGAAAATAATATCTATGTTCTTTATCTTGTTGAGAGCACTAACAATGACATATGCTTAGTAGCAAAGAATGACGAAAGTTGGCTTTGGCATATGAGACTTGGGTATGCTAACATGTATACCATCTCCCGACTCGCCACCAAGAAGCTCGTAAGAGGACTTCTGTGAAACCCGTAAATTTTAATCAAATTCAGGGTTATTTTTCTGAAAATTTTAGTGTTTGGTCAAACCCGTAAAATTTCAGTTGAATAATTGAATAATTTAATTAGCTAATTATTATTAATATAAATCATTATTAGTTATTAATTTAGGAAATTGTATTTTAGAAAAATTTATTAATTCTGGAATTTTTAGCTGGACCTAACTCGTTCCGAACCCATCTTGAACCCAATTACAATTTTTCTCGAAACTAATTGTGAATCTCTTAGTATTTATATATATTTACCATTTTCCTGATTTAAAGAAAAAGAATTTTTTTTTAAAAGCAAAACTTTCATTTAAAACTTTAACTCTCATTTACTATTAAGATTTTCTTTCTCTCACTCTTAATTCTCACCAACAGCAAAGGAAAGGAATTTATTCCTTTTGGCTGAGCCCCTTCCCTTTCCCTTCCGAAACCGCTCGGCCACCTGCAACCAGCAACCCTTCGGCTCCCAAACGTCCGGTGACTGTTTCTCTTCCGAAACCCCCGATCTCTCTCTATTTAAACCCCATTCTCCATCCTCCATCATCATCCATCCTCCCCCAAACCCTCTTTTCCCCAACTTTTCAGCCCTAGTTTTTCCCGACGACCCGAGCTCCACTGCCACGGTCCCGATCGCCGCCCTCCAGGTCGACCCCAGGCCGAATCCGCCGCCGCCGCCTCCTCTGTCCGGCGCCAGCCCCGACGCCGAGGACCCCCTCGCCGTCGGTCCCCGCGACCCCTCTCGCCTGTTTCCCTTTCAGCGGCTCCGTCGCCACTCCTCTCCGAGCCGCAGCACCCCAAGCCCTGATCCGGTCGCCCTTCGTGTGCCGTTTCCAGTCCAGTGCTTTTTCGTGCCCCGGCTTACTGTTCCGATCTGATTTCCCGAGGCCCGATTCCGCTGTCCGCGTGTTCCTGGATCGTTCCAAGTCCGCGAAATTCTTTTTCTCTATAATTTCACCTGAAAACTCTAGCCGAGCAACCCAAGGTATATTTTCGTTGTCCCCGTTTCCGTTCTGTAGTCTATGATGAATTTTGGTCCACGAATTTTTTCGGAAATTCGGTAAATGAGACATTTTCAGACTTTCCGAAATCCTTTCGGATAGGTTCGGTTGGTTTCGGACATTTTCCGAACTCCATTTTGGTTGTTTCTGTAGCTTTGGTTTGTTATGGTGGTTTCTCGAAATTTTCGAGTTATGTTCAGATTTTTCGAACTCTGTTAGTTTTGGTTTTGTGACCAAGCTAATATTAGCTTGGGTTGAGAATTTTGTTCTGTGGATTTTCTTAGCCATAGCTAATTATAAGTTCTGTAGTTGTAATGGCTATATGTTGGTGCTGTGGTTTTGATTTCGGTTTTTGAGTTTGCTATTCATTTTGGGTTGGATATTCACTTTTGGTGGGATATTTGGAGTCCCTGGTTTGGGACAGTTATCGGTGTTTTTGTTTGATATTTTTCCAATATTTGGGTTGTCCCAGATACAGAGGAAATGATGCCCAAATTTTCAGAAAATTTTAAAAAGAGTTTCTATATAAATTCAAAACCAGTTTTGTTGATTACTTTTTCGAGCGACGACCTTATTGGTCAATGGGCTCTTAGCGAAATGCAAACGAAACCGGCATTGTTCCGGACGTTGAGGCATTAGCTATTTTGACGATTGGACCATAGTTTGAGACCCGAAATTAATTTAAATTAATTTAATTACTAGTTTTATTTTGTGATTAATTTGTTGGATAATTTTTAGTGACTAACAAATATTTTTCTTCTTATTTAAATTCATGTAAAAATTCTGTAAAGGGCATAAACCCAGCTTTTATTACTTTATGTCGTTTTGTAATAAGTTAATGTAGTTTTATTCTTTTCTGGTTTGTGGTTGGCGTAAACACGTAAAAATAGTAAAATAATTATTTTATAGAAAATTAATATTATTTTCTCACATTAAATAAATTAGAAAAATTACAAGTTTATTATTTAAACAAATTTTACGTTTTTTTCATTTAAAGAAAAATATTATTTTTAAATATAATATAATGAAATACAAAGTTTTGCTAAATAATTGAAAAATACGATTTTTCCCAATAAAAAGTTAAATTGACTTTTCTTCAGTTAGCAACTCACATCGATAAGCGTGTTCTGGTAGAGTTTGTAAATAATTTAAAACCGGACTAGGACAAATTCTAGAGATTGTAACTAGCACACCTAGATATGGATTGAATATTGGTGCTAAGTCAGAAATTCTCAATTGTAGGATTTCGAGGACTGTACTAGCATCATCCCGGAACCAACATCGAATCCAGTTATAATCAAGGCAAGTACGGTTATGTTAATGCGCAGTTTAATTAA
The DNA here is from genome assembly GCA_029216955.1 of Iris pallida. Taxonomy (NCBI): domain Eukaryota; kingdom Viridiplantae; phylum Streptophyta; class Magnoliopsida; order Asparagales; family Iridaceae; genus Iris; species Iris pallida. The sequence goes on from JANAVB010018998.1 coordinate 14,326,457, forward strand.
TGTTAGTAATCTTGCATGTATAAACCACTGTATTACACGTATATTTCTCCAAGAGTAATGATTGAATCTGATTGACTCGGGATATTGGGGGAGTAGCGTAGTGTTCTATGACCAAAGCCCAAATAGATAATTGATTGTGCGAGCTTATTCCTTTTTCACGAGGATAGGCCGGACCGTATCATTAGCATACAATTGAATCATCCCAAATCGGTCATAGTCATTACATACTCGAATCACATTGTTTACTATCATGTAGTTTAGTTGAAAATCATTATTTCAAAACTGTTTAATATTGCAAATTGCTAATCATTAGTGGAATTGTTAATTTTCATAATTGTACTTTGCTCTTTTCCTGATTGGATTTTCCACCCCCAATAGGTTCCACTGATGAAACAGAGTTACTGATAAGTAGCTACTATGACCCTGAGTTGTATCCAGTTGTGCTACCAGATGATGCTGATCTTGGAGATGACGAGCCTATCTTTTAGCTGTTGTCATTTTCTATTTCTAGTTGTTGTTGTTTGAAAAGACTATTTCTATTATCAGTTGTAACTTTTGTTGGACAAGTTTTAATTATCGAAATATTAAGTTGTGGCAATTAGTTTGTGTTGTTGATTACCTGCATGAGTGATACATCTTACTGCCGCCGTCTCAACAACGGTGCAGGCTTGGCATGATCCGATTCGACCCAAGAAATTGGGACCGGGTCGTGACATGTTTTTAGTGGTGGCCCATGCAGGTCCGATCAACAACTTAGGAAAACATATCTAGAAACATTTAGAACACTAGAACATTAATTTGTCACAACATAGGACCGTTATATATTATGAATATTTTTGTTTGTTATAGACTGGTAGGCTAACTTGCTTATGTTTTGCAATCATAAACCTTCCAGAATATGGCCACCAATCCTGCTGGCGATGGGGTGTCATCACCCGATCACACCCCACCTCCCCAATCGAGTCCGGATCCTACACCTCGGCATCTGGCCGATCGTCCCCATAATGCACCAGCACCCCGTGGATTTTACACTACTACTCAAGTGTTAGATCCTACATCTTCCCAGACTGAACAGTAAGCCACTGCGGTGGTACCCGATCCAGCTGCGCCACCTGTGCCCGTGAACCCCACCGACCTCGTAGGCCTACTACGAGGAGTGCTTGAGGCACAGAGAACTCAAGCTGAAGCTCATCGCGAACAAACGATGATTATGAGAGAAGGCATGGAGAATGCCCACAATATGGCTATGGCTGCACTGGAGAGAGGAGAAGCAGCTCAACTTGAACCAAGGCCTGCCAAGGTAAACATAAATCTAAGGGATTACTTTATGTAACATTAAGGCCATTAAAATTAATGGGGATCATATTGCTAAGGTGGGCGATATTGAGAGTTTCAAGAAGCAGAACCCTCGACCCTTCAAGGGAACCGAGGGAATCGTCTATGCCGACGAATGGCTCGACAGCATGGAGCGTCTCCTAAGCGTCGTTCGACTTCCAGAAGACCTCAAGGCTGAAGCAGTGGGACTCCAACCGCAAAATGTAGCAAGCATCGGGTATCGGAATGAACCCCGACTCCAGGACAAGCATCTTGACTGGGACACCTTCAAGAGGTTGTTCCAGAGGAAGTTCTTTCCAACATCAGAGTTGCGGGAGATGGAGAGGCAATTTCAGAACCTGAAGCTAGGAAATATGACTGTTGGAGAATATGCGGCAGAATTTGGTCAACTCAGCCGTTTTGTCAAGAACTTGGTAGCTGACCCTGATGATCGTGCTGAAAGGTTCAGATATGGGCTGAGAGAAGAGATCCGCACCCATGTGATCTCAGGCGGTGCTAAGACTTATGAAAAGATCCTGGAGCGAGCCCAGGATATAGAGAAGAGTCAACCCGCTCGCTCAAAGAGGGATTATCCTAGAACTAACAACTTCCAGGATAATCAGAAGAAGCCCAACAACAACAACAACCGGCCTCCTCACCACCGGCAGCAGTACCAACAGGCGAGGAACAATGAAATAACACCCCAGAGGCAGATCTCTGTCTGTAGTTACTGCAAGAGGCTAGGTCATCAGGTGAACATCTTCAGGAAGAGACTAGGACACTGTCTAGTCTGTGGGTCTGCTACCCACCAAGTGAAGGACTGCCCCTCGGCGATCAACCGGACTGGAGCAACTCATCAGAAAGGTCCTCTGCCCACTCAGCGATAACAATTTGGGCAGCATCAACAGAAGACTGGGCGAGCTTTTGCCCTAACAGCAGAGGAACAAGAGCCAGAGCAGGAACCCACCGCTGATGTCATCGCAGGTTTCATTTATATGCATTCCTATCCTGCCTTAGCTTTATTTGATTCGGGTGCATCACACAGTTTCATAGCAACAAAATTCATCTCTGCACACCACATAGTTACGGGCTTTAGCAAGAAGATATGTAGAGTCATGACCGGTGGAGGACCCCTACCCATCACTGAGACCTGTAACTGTCCCATAACTATATCAGGCCACCAGTTCATAGCACCTTTGCTTGTGATGCCCTTACCCAACTATGATGTAGTCCTAGGGATGGACTGGTTGAGTAAGCAGCATGCGCTGATAGATTGTCACAGAGGATGTGTAGTCTTCAGCCCACCTGGAGAGCCGGAGTTTAAAATCTCTCGAACTCCGGAGGATATGGAGTGTGTTACCTATACCTCTATCACAGAAGAACCCGGACCTCCCCATCCTATCATAGCAGAATTTATGGACGTCTTTTCTGATAGTCTTCCAGGATTACCCCCAGATTGAGATGTAGAATTCACCATCGACCTAGTTCCCGGCTCTGCCCCTATTTTCCGGGGATGCTACAGAGTCAACCCTAAGGAGGCCAAGGAAATGAAGGACCAGATCAATGAGCTGAAGGCCCTTGGATTTATCAGAGATGGAGCTTCACCCTGGGGAGCACCTGTCTTATTTGTACCCAAGAAGGACGGGACTGTGCGGATGTGCATCGAATACCGGGCGTTGAACAACATTACCATCAAGAACAAGTACCCTATGTCCCGTATTGATGACCTGTTTGATCAACTGAGTGGAGCTAAGGTGTTTTCAAAGATTGTCACGATCCGTACCCCTTTTTTTTATTTTTAAACGGATACGAGATGTGTCCAAGCCAGCCTACGCCGCAGTGTAGACGGTAGAACGCTGTCACGGCCATGAAGATCAAATCACAAATAATGCTCATTCACATAATTAATTTAATTTACAATGATCACAAGTTTTACATTTGCAGAAAAATATAACTTGTACAAATAAATGAATGACTACAACTCAACTATCTAGCTAGTCTCTAGGCTTTTGTCTGCAAGTATTCCCGTCTTTCCAAGCTAAGTGAATCCACGGCTAACCTGAAAATGTTGGTTTCCAGTCAGGAATGGAACGAGCACAATTCACTGAATGCAATTTCAAATAAAGAAAATGACTATAAAACAAAGGTTAGACATCAATCATGAGTTTTGAAAATAAACATTAAATACGGAAAACCAATAGCAATAAATAGACACAAATACTTTCCCCAAATGTTAGAAGTACCTTTGATATGTGATCGGTCTCGGGACAATTATGTGACACGGTCTAAAGTTACACGGTCTACAGTTACACGGTCTACAATTACACGGTCTACAGTTACACGGTCTACAGAAAAATATTGCAGTAAAGAAACACTGTCTACAAAATAATAATCATGATCTTCAGAGTTTAAATGCAGTAATAATCACGGTCTACACTGTCTACTTTGCAATAAATAAATCACTGTCTACACTGTCTACAAGAAATAAATAAATCACTGTCTACACTGTCTACAAGAAATAAATAAATCACTGTCTACACTGTCTACACGGTCTAAGGTCAGATCACACATCGTTGGTACTTCTCATTCCTGACTCAACAATTTATAATAGAAAATAATCACATAAACAATGGACAATCAATGAAATATAGTGAAAATAAATATCGAAATGCAGACAATAAACTGTACTCGCCTGTGGTCCTGTGCTGGTGTAACCGATAATCTGAACTACGCAATGTGCCACAATAGTCAAAACCCGTACAACAGTCCCCGGATGCTGAAATAGACAATACCAATGATCTCAGAATAGTCAAATTAGCTAGGATAGCCTGTTCTTAAGTCCAATTCTGGACACAGGGGCAAAACGGTAATTTCGGGCCAAAACGGTGTCCGCCGTTGGACCCACTTTGCACCGAAAAGCGTGTCAAAGTCAACGGTCTCTAAAGTCGTCAAACTATATGTCTACGGATTCAGTTTTCCGATACGAACCCAACCGTATGTCCAAAGCTGGATTCCGGCGGGCCGTGCACAAAATCACCCGTCGAGTCGGACCGTGGGGCCCGCGAAACGGCGATCCAATCAACTATCTCAGAATCGGACCAAACTTGGCATACAGGACCAGAAAAACGATACGGTCCTGCTGGCGCAAGTTTCGTCTCGATCCGATGAGCGTGCACAAAGTAATTGAAAATTTGCAAAGTGCACGATACGGTGAATTTCGACGGATACGCATCAAATTTGTTGCGCACACGCGACCAATTTGAATTCCGTCAAAGCCCACACGACCACAAAACCGTTACGCAGCTTTCGATGCTTACGGTGTGCGACCACGTCGCCCGAAATGGCGGGACGCACGTCTTGTGGAACAATTTTCTAGTTTTTGAAACAGGTTTTTGGGAAACTTCGGAATCCGATTTCTCGGCACGTAGTCGATGAAATCAAATTCCGCAAAAAGGGATTCGAAGCCCTACATGTTGTCAATAAACGCCTTCTAATAGGTTTTCGAAATTATGCATGGTTTGGAAGATAAATAAATGCGAAGTAGGCTAATTCAACTGTTTTCCGTCCTGTTTTTAAACAGGTTTTTCGGCAATTTCAACTCGAATTTTCTCGAGTTTCGGATCGCTAGAATCTAAACTAATTGATAGGGATTAGAGAGGGTTAAACCAAGATCATACCAGAACTTACGGTTCACGAAACGATCGATCATACGTCGGGAAAACGCCTCGCGAAGTGGCCTTCGCCTCGCAGTTGCTGTTCTTGCTGTCGGAACCAGGCCGCACGCTCGATCGGCTCGGCGGCGCTCCGGCCGGCCGACGGCCACCCTTGGCGGCGGGGAAAGGTCGCCAGGG